>VDFB02292378.1:0-24069 GCA_007258455.2 Sequoia sempervirens
GTGCCCAATCTAATCTTTTTTAACATGTCAAAATCAAATCCTCTTTACTTCTCTTAGCTGTAAATTTGTCAACAATTGCATCCTTAATATATTCATCCACTTCTTTTCCTTTCATAATGAAATCTTCCTCTGATTTTTTGTTTTTTTTCATAATATTTTCTAATTAATATCCAACATGAAATTCTTTAATCTATTCCAAAATTCTCTTGCTCCAATAAATTTTCAGTCTAGCCATGCATGGTGTGATCCATGCCGACTTTCTTCTCTCCTCCCCTTCTCTATAATGTTTAGAAATCTCCTTTTTTATGGTCATCTCTTTCTTGTGCTTCTCCACTTCTTGTTTCTTCATCTATCTTTCTTTTCTTGCCATCCTCTTTTTCTTTGAAGATATTACTTTATTAATTGAATAATTTTCTTAATCATCATAATGGACATTTGTCATTAGTGCATTCTAATGATTCTCTAAACAGTAAAACAGTTCTTGCTATGAATTAAATCTTCACTTCCATTCAAATATCAAAAATTCAACTCCAAGGTCACAACAGATCAATAAAGTATATGTTTTCCTTCACGTGCAAAGCACCTACTTAACACCTCAGTTCCTAATCATTTTCTTTTTATAAACTCGTCAAATTATTTCAGTTAAATTTGTTCTCTAAATATCTTTGAATGTTTTAATACCAACTAACGTTGTATGTACATTTTTCTTTGTCTACTCTTATAGATAAACTTGTCATAAAGAACACTATTCATTTCTAATTATCAATTTTCATAATTCAAGATAGTTTCACTTATTTATTCTCATCCCTTGAATAACGTAGTAGAATTAAACTTGCTCTCATCTTGAACTACCCATGTTTTCTTATTTTTCTAATTAAAACAACTTAAAAAATAGAAATGCTATCAAAACAATAAAAAATTATATCATTTAATACTAACCATGTATGCATAATTATAAGCTCCCATTACTTATGCCATGTACAAGTCTACATCTTCATTTTACCAATAAAAGTCACAAGTCCATGTCTTCATTTTTCCAACAAAAATAACAATTTGATTTGGTAACTGTGTATTCCTTCAATAAAACAATAACCACTTCATATTAAATTAATATAACTTGTACCTTTTTGTTTGAGAAAACTTGTTATAAAAAATACAAGTAATTTTTCATCATTGATTTTCACCACTTAGAATAGTTTTTTTCATTCATTATTATTTTTTGAATAATATTACAAAATATAACTTACCCTCATCTTAACATCAAGGGGGTAAAATTTTTATTAAATCAAGCAAACGTTACAAAGCAAAGGCATTACATGGCCCTATCAATATCAAACAAGTGATCCAATTGATGAGACAAATCCAGGGGTAGTTGACCCCGATCCACCAAATTCCAATCATGAATATGATCAGAAGCCCATTTAGCCAAGCAATCAGCAACACCATTCCATTCACGAGGAATATGATTGAAAGTAATATACTCCAAAGAGGCAAAAAGAGCGAGAATTTGTTCCACAATCAAAGCCAGATGCCAGCTCACATTATCCAAATACTGCCTTTTTAGTAAGTTCACCCCAACCTGGGAGTCAGACTCACATATGATCCTGCGCCATCCCAATTGACTGCCTTGCTCCACAGCCAATAAAATGGCCTGTGCCTCCATAAGATTATTCGTATGAAGACCCTTATACATCAAGAAAATAAACTGAACATCTCCAGAGCTATCCCGGCCCACCCCCCCAATGCCACATGACCAGGATTTCCACGAGAAGAGCCATCCGAATTGATTTTTAGGACTCCAAGAGGAGGAGGGGTCCATCTTCCCTCCCTATTCACCTTCGGGGTAGGATGCCTGCATCTGTTGCGCATGAGTTGTCGTTGCGGATGAGGAAGATGAAGACGATTATAGCAACCAACATCATGAGGGTCCACCTGCATAGTCATATCACACTTAGCCGCAATAGTTTCTCCTAAAGAGTGTAGAATTTTCCACCAAAGGTGAGGAGCCATCAACAACGAATCCTGAAAAATCCGCCTATTCCTCTCCAACCACAGGTTCCAGATAATAAAGGAAGGCCCAAGAGCCCAAGCAGCTTGAAGAAAGGAAGTAGAAACAAGGGCCCTGCCCCACCGTTCCCCAAACTCCACCAAAGAGGAAGCATGCCAGCAGACTGTATTCGACACCCCCCACCAAAAATGCCAAATCTCCCTGGCATAGGAACATTGGAAGAAGATATGGGAGACATTCTCTTCACAGCCATGACACAAAACACACATAGAGGGGCCTTGGAAACCACGCTTACATAAATTATCCCAAGTAAGACACCGGTTTTGAGCCACTAACCACATAAAGAAGTTGCACTTGGGCCAAGACAACTTGTGCCAAACTTGCTTCCACCAAGGGACCTCAATGTCCCCAAACAACTACCTACCAACTTGCCTATAACCAGTGGCCATAGAGAACTTTCCAAACAAGTCAGAACCCTCCCAAGCCAAGACATCAGGTCCTCTCAAAGAATTACAAGCACGGGAAGCCAGAAGTTGGGAAAGCTCACGCCTATCCCCCTTAGACCCTCCAGGTGGCCACTCAAAAGGATGCTTCTAGTGAAAACTGACAACCAATCCACCATGTTGCGCCACCTTATAATGCTCCACAGTATCCTAGCCACCTACAATAAAAACATCAGAAAGGGACTACCTCTTTTCTCTCTATTTTTTTTTTTTTCCTAATCCAAACAACTTAAAATATAATTTCCACCAAAACAACCAACCATTACACCATTTCATAAGAATACATTATAATTATAGCTAGCCATTATCTATGCTATAGTATTCATATATCCATATCTTTGATTTTTCAACAAAAATAACCCAATATTCTTTAATTGATAAACAACAACGTTCATTTTTATCCTTGATCACAATTCATAATAGTTTATCTCATTCATTACAAAAAAACTACCCATCCTCAATTGGAATTACCTCTCTTCTCCTATTTTTTAAATAAAACCTATGCTCCTCCAAGTTTTGGGGACAGGGACAGCAGGGGACAATGGGACGTGTTTTTGGGTCATTTTTTAGGACACGGTAGGGGACGGCCATAAAAAAACAAGGAAATTTTTAAAAATATAGAGAAATTTCAAATATTCATATTAGAACATTGATAAAGCATTCATCATAGGCATTGTAGAAGATTTAATACATAACATTAGACTTGAATTGAGATTTCACATGAGAATTGACAAACAAATTAACAAAATTCAAATGCTTTTATTATCAATGTACATACATATTAAATAAGAATTATAACAAAATGTCCAAAGGCTTCAAGTTTCAACTATAAAATGACAAAAACATAGAAAATATATGGCTGTCTCTAATCAGCAGATGCAACTCGTAAGTCTGTATCAAAATTGGAGTTCAAGTTTACGTCACTGTCAGATGTAAAGGTGGGGGAAGTTTCCGACGAGTCCCCAAGTCTCCGAAACGTTTCAGGATAGGGGTACCAAGGTAGGGGACGGGTCCCCGTGGAGCACTTTATAAAACGAAAACTCCATTATTACATTATTACATGATTTTACTCACATCCCAAAGATAGAAACTCCATTATTACATTATTACATGATTTTACTCACATCCCAAAGATAGAATTAAGTAAAATAGATATGGGATTGAATGTCGATGGGGGAAACAGAGAGTTAATGGAAAATGGGCACGCCATGAAGAGGGTTATGGACGTCCATCAAAGCTTACGGTAAAGGGTGGCCCCTGCGATTTTTATTTGTCTGTGTAGAAAGAAGAAATAATATATATCCCGTAAATTACTTTCGTTACTTGTTTTTGAGATGCCATATAAATATAAATGGCAATTATGCTTCAAGATGCCAGTCTAGATGTGTTCTATTGTTTAGATTCACTGATTCTTTGGGTTTTCAAACAAAATTCAGAGACGAGTCAAGTGTGATGATCTGATCTTTGAGAGAGGAGAAAAGCAAGGATGTCCCTTCAAAGCACATATATGTTCCGAGTAGATTGCATCTTCTAGCTAACAAATCCAATCTAATTCCAGAAAGTTACCGTCGATGCCGAGGAATTTGCCAAAAATGATGCTTATTAAAAAGTTTAAAACTTGACTAAAATTTTTAATTGAAATTTGGAACGAGTTTTTATTTGATTAGGCCTGTATCTGCTTGCTTGTATACCAGAGGTGAAAATGGAAATAAGTCCATCTAGTATGTTCAATTATGTTGGAGGCTCAACATTAATATGTACTTTTAATTTAATTATTTTTTGTGATCTTGGAATCTTTCTAAAAGATTATTTTTAGCATTTTAGATGTTAATTAGTTCTGCAAGGTGCGTATATAAATGGCTCAACATTAATATGTACTTTTAATTTAATTATTTTTTGTGATCTTGGAATCTTTCTAAAAGATTATTTTTAGCATTTTAGATGTTAATTAGTTCTGCAAGGTGCGTATATTATTTATATTTATTCTATGTTCAAGTAAAAGAAAGGACTAGGGTCTATGTTTATAAGGAAGGATAGGACCTAGGGTCTATGCTAATAAAGAAGGATATGTGTCTAATTAAGATAATTGGGTTAAGAAAGAGTAACATAGAATATTAAATAATTTGTTTGCTAATTACTACACAATTTATATTAATGTCTTGTGTTAGTAAGATCTCTTCATGGATGAATTACATTTTGTTATTAATTAGATAAGTCAATTCCTTTAGAATGATAACAACTATGTCTAATAAGGTCAATGCTCAATATTTTGGGTGTAGAGGATAAAAACATCAATCTTTCTTTATATGGGTGGATGTGGTATAACCATGTAAATCTCAAGTTTCTTAGTGATGATAATAGATCTTGCCAATATTATGAATTGGGCTAGATAGTAATGTAGACTCCTAAATCCATCCATGATTGACCATACTTGACCTCACCCCATCCTAGCCAATTAAATAATTATTCACCTTTATCCCAATTGTATTCCCAAATCCTTTAACTAAATCAATTAATTAATACCTATTTAATTAATTAATTTAGGTTAATTAACTTTCATTACAATTTTACATAATATTTAATTCCACCCCACCTTCAATCCTTGTCCATTCAATCTTAACCATTGAATCCATCTATATGGATCAAGATCTAAACTTGCCATCATGTGACAAGAATCCTAACCACCTACCTAACCCATTTCTCACACATGTGTTAGCATATCTCTCACACATGTGAATCCACCTTACCTCTTATGCATGTCATAAGATAGCCACCTTATCTCCCTTATTTGTCTCTTTCATGAGTATCCCTATGTGTGTGTGTGAGCACACCTAGCTCTTACACTTCTGACACGTCATTTTCATGCCTCCACCTTATGACACTTGTCACAAGACTAAGCCCTGAATCATGTTTTCAATCTCATTCAATCCTAGCCATCCATTAATCAATGCATTTTGGCCCTTGATTCTTTTCATGGAAAATCTATAAATTGGGGCCTTTGATCTCATTTTGATTATCCATTTTCCTAATATCCTTATGTTGCCATTTTATTCTATCAATCTTAATCTCAAAATCATGTTTTTGGTCTAAATAAGAAACCATGTTCCACCATCTATCACTCATCAAAATGAGCACATCAAGTAGACATGGGTGCATCTACTTCAACTCTATCCATGAAATGAGAAGGTAAAATGCAAAATAAAGCTAATTTGTAGCTTTTATCTATCTATTTTATATATTTTGTATTTTATCATCTTCATGTACTACTCCATCCATATTAGACAATGATATGGAATCATATTAAAAAACATTGTAAGCTAGTATATATGTATATTATATATGCTCCATATCCTTGCATATCTAGGATAATGCCATTACTACTTGTGTCAAGTATGTTGTTCATGGCATTTCTACATCTATGACTAAAATTTTAGGTTATGTTTAGTTGCGGATGATGTTATTGAGCTAACACCAATTGATTCTAGTTGTATGAATTCTATTGAGGTTATTAGAGGAGGCTTGTACCACGAGCCTCTTTTAATGAATCATTATTTATGTCGATTTAATTTTAAAATTAATATTTAATATGTGAATGATGTCATTAGAAAAGTACTATTTTAATTTAATAACTAGAACGATTAATTATCGAAAATAAATAATAATTTAATTGTTTTAATAAATAAACAATATGATATTTTATATAAATAAAAATAAATGTGATTATAAATAATAAAAATGTCTTTTTTGGAAAGATTTCAATTTAAAGACCATCATCTTCATTATTCACGAGTTAATTGATTATCTAATTTTAACCACAATAGTAGAGTGGTATTTACAAAGAAGTATTGAAAAATATTCTTCTTCATAGGCATTAGAAAAGAAATAAACATAAACTCACAAGAAAAGCAAGAGGATATGAGATAGGTTGGGAAGATTGGGAAACTTACAATATGGTCCCATGGGGGGGCTTGGGCATCTATTCCCATAGAGCTAGAGGTCCCATGGAAAACAAATAATTATGCTACAGGATGAATTGGAATTGGTGAAATTGAGGTGGGACTAGAAATTGTCCCTAGAGCTTAGGAATTTTTTCTACTACTTATCATCTAAAATTTTAAATTCTTATTAGAAAGTAAAAATGAAAGAATTTTCATTTATTTATTATTATTTTTATCAAGACATTACAATTTATTCCTTAAATTTTAGAAATTTTAAGCAGAATTCCAACATTAAATCAATGGGACCAAGAATTTTAAATTATTCTAAACAATCAAAAGCTCCAATTTTGCATGTATGTCCACGAGGAATGGACCAATATTATATCGGCTGCTCTCACACCTGTCATCTTTTGATCCTTTTTCTGCGCCAGTTATATAAACAGGGGCCCGTTGAAAGCTCCCATTCTGGTATAGGAATGATGTTGGGTAAAGTAGTGGAATTTGACTTTACGCCTAATAAATGCATACACCATGTTTGTGTTTCCACATTCTACATGCAAGTTTACCAGTACTTGCATCCTTTAAGCTTTTGATGGATCGAGGGATTCGGCTTCACGGCAGCCATTTGTTTTTGTTTGATTTTTTTTCTATTTCTGTGTGGTTCTCATTTCATGAGATCACTTTTCTTTGGGACATTCTGTCAAACAGTTGGCGTGCCATGTTTATGGTTTCGACAAATTGCGTGCATATTTACCAGGACATCTGTAGGATTGAATCAATCTGCAAGCATATCATGAAAATGAGATGACATCTTTTGCGGCACTATGCCAAACGGTTCGCATGTCTTGTCTAGGATTCCACATTTTTCATGCATGTCTACCAGGGCAGTTGCAACTACGTCTGATTTTTATGGGTTTTCTTACCCTGTTTCAAAGCTCCCATTTCAGCATAGGAAGGGAGGACAGTAGCAAAGGTCATGGTATTTCGCTTGCACCTACTAATTGCATTTGAGAGAAAGTTTCTAAAGCCTTTTCAACAAATCCATTTTTGTGCTTATCCTTGTAATCCTTGCGTCTTACGAGATCACATTTCTTGAGGCATTTTTACAAATAGTTCGCGTACCATAATCATGTTTCCACAATTTGCATGCATGCCAAAATAATTGTAATAGTTTACTTTTATCTTTATATTTTTTAAAAGATATAACCTATTAAATGGTGAAGTATAAAAGGGCAGATCAGCAAACATAATATACAGATGAATGAATAATTAGTAGAATGAAGAGGATTAATGATAGAAAATCAAGGTAGAGTTGGATGAAGAAGTAAAAAGAGTGGCATATCATATTTTTTCTCCTTATAAGCATGAGTAGTTATTAGTATGAACATATAATTCTTATAGATTGATTATATAACAAGTATAATTTGAGATAAGGAATTGATGTTTTCTTAAGATGGGTTTTCAGAATGGAAATCAATTGTCATATTGTAATAAGTTATTAAGCATTGTTTGTGATTGTTTTTGATAATAGGAAAAAAACAGATTTTGAAGGGATCTGAAACCCTTTACAACAAGAAAAGCCAGGCTGCAGAAAGGACAGCCTGCAGCCAACAAAAGACCAGCACCCAAACAAGAACCATCAAGAATTACAATTAGCACTTTTCTTTTGGGAACGAAGAGTCATATCGAAAGAAGGCCGTAAAGATTTATCTTTTTTACCCTTGATAGTAATCCATCCTTCTTCCACCTGCGAAGCCATATTATGCCACCCCATCATTATATTTTCATGAGGAGGAAAGCCAACAACCTTACACTTAGGATTGTCCTTATGACTACTTTGTAAAGATTGAGACTTATCAGAGAAGCTGTCGGGATGACTAGCCAAGGCACTATCATCCGGAGAGGCAGCCAAAGGCGCAATAGGGGTTGTCTTAACAACCTCGCCAGAAGAGACGACCGGAGGGGGGGTTCCAAGGTCCGGTGGTTCCGATGCAACCACCTCAGAAAAACTCTTATTTTGATCAGCATTCTTCTCAACAGTATAATGTTGTTGAGAAGCCCCTTTCCACCAAGAAGATGTCTTAGTATTTTTTCCAAAACCACAATGTGCAGCAGCGTGTCCAGTTTTGAAGCATCTCCTACACCGGAAAGGAATTCCTTCATAATCCAAAGATTAGATCCAAGAGCCTTTAGAAGAATTGAGAAAGATCTCCGCAGGTAACCCTTTTGAAACATTTAAATCGACTAATATGCGAGCAAAGGTGGAATGAAGAACGTCATTAGATTCTTCATCCACCATCAGAAAATCTCCAAGAGCATCACCCACTTCCTCCAAAAGAGAGACATTCCAGAGATGAAGGGGGAGATTAGGTAATCGCACCCAAATTGGGAATTTGTTAAATGTTTCAGAAACAGGGTTGAAGTCAGAATGCCAAGGTTTCACCATCAGCAAAAACTTGTCTTCCCAACTAAAAAATTTGTCACACAGAATAACATTTCTGTCTTGAGCATTATCAAATTTTGCCACAAAAAAACCTTTAGCCATAGGAAAGATTTGAACTTTACCCGAAATAAAAGGCATCCATTCAGAAGTAATCCAAGAGTGCAAAAGAGGGAGGTTGGGCCAAAAACCTTTAAAACGACAAATCACTCCAAGAGCAGAGAGGTCAGCAGCAGTCTCCTCAATTTCGTTGACAGTTTCATCTTTCAGCTTCACTGAGATTAAATCTGTAGAGGTCATAGTATATTTAGGTCTTAATTGACTATAATTATACTATAATGTGTCTATGATGTTAATTATATTTTTACCCAAAATGGAGGTTTTGGATTTAATTTAATGACCTCTTAAGTTTGAATTAATAATTTACCTTCTATCAATTATGGGTGTATTGTGAACTAGGGTCTTTAAATACAAGTGATAAGTACGCTCATTATTTGTGTCCTTGTGGACACGCCTCATATATGAAAATTGTGAATATATAAATAAATGGTTGATGAAACCTTATGCTTTATAAGGTGGTTCTAGTGTTTTAAAATTATTGTTACAACTTGACTAGCATCATCATTTATTTTTAATTTGATTACCTTTCTTAGTCCCTTGACAATTTTAATTTGTAATAACCATAAAAAATAAAAGATGAAATGTTGATTAATTGATCTAATTTGTTATGATAGTTATCGAGTGTTATCATTTGGATAACTTTGAATACCATTATTGAGTATGTTATTATCAATTAAAGATTATTGTTTATATTGTTATCAATAGTTTTTTATATATTTATAAAGTATATTCTTCATAAAATAATAGTTTGATAACCATTTACAGAGTATGAAATTTCCTTAAATAGTTACTTAAGTTATCAAATTGATATTTTACCCGTCAATATACATAGTATTGGATTATTAATCGATAGTTGGAATACTTATAAATTGATATATAATTTGTATAGAAAAGATTCATTTTGATAGCATAGTAAAAGATTTGATATTGATTCCATTAATTATCAATATTTTTCTTATCATTCTCATCAAAGTTCTAAGAGTATTCATTTGCATCCTTATACAAAATAGTAAGCCAAATGATAGAAACTATTGTATCAAATTAGTCATAGTAAAGTTAAATATTGAATAGGACTTGGGAGAGGATCATTTCATTATCCAAATAACTTATAGGTACACTTATTGCATTAATGATAACTCTAGTTGGAATTTCAAATTATAACCAAGATTGTTCAATTGTTATATGCTCCCACCTTTCCCAATAGAGATCTTGGTGATAAAAAGAAAAATAATCGTTTACATTTTGTGTCGTGTCATGTGCACTTTTATATTTCCTTCCATACTTCATTTTTGCATTTAATATCTCTAAATCACATGCATGGGTGTCCAAGTACCCATTCAAAGATGTTTGGAGATCCAACATTGTACATGTTAAGATTGTAATTAAATATTGCACTATCCTATCATCATCAATAGATGAAGTGGTGATCCCACAATACTGGTTTACAATTTTTGGCCAAATTGGACACTGAACTATTTTTTTCTAACTAAATCTTCACTTTCAAGCACCTATAGGGGCTAAACCGTGAGGAATTTGAAGATGATGCAAACTAGTGATTTGTGACATTTTGACTATAGATTCTAAATATATTTTTTTCAAAATTTTTGGAATCAGATTGCACTTCTTTTTTCATCTCCTTCAAAAACTAGTTTTTTTCAATAAACACCATTTTTAAGGAGTGACGCTCACCGTATAACACATAAATTTTTTTTCCATGAAGGATAAAATTCTATTTTTTCCGAATTTAGATTTGTAACTACGATATCTAGTGCTTCCAATTGGTTTCATAGTGTTTTATTGAAATTTTTTCCTCAATCAAGTTTTGAAGTCAAACCAATTACAATTCAGACATAGGCGGACTATATAACACAACTTTTTTGTATGTATCGATTTTTTTTTTTTGGATTAAGAACTTCAATATCTGGTGCACTCATATTTTTCAAAAAATAATTTTGATAATCTTCTATTTTTCCACATGTGCAGAACAAAGAGCTCGATTTTTGGTAAAAAACCTACATTCACAAGAAATAAAAAATAAATATAATAATAAAATTAAATTTATTTAAAATTATACTTTTTGGGAAGTTTATAATAACATTTACATGCTTACAATTTTTTTTTTTTAAATGAATTCATTTGATCCCCCAAAAGGTAAATCAAAATGGTTTTTTATCAACATTTTGATGTGCCACATAATAATGCTATTAAAGAGTTCCTTGTAATGATAATAACAATCATCCAAGGGTGGTAAGGTGGATAGAATTTCATTGAGATTCTCTTTTTAATCTAACCTTGTCATAGTTTTTTCTTCCTTGTTATGTGTCTTGGTTTTAGTGTAGGATGACCTCCATTGGGATCAAAATGTCTAAATATACCATGGGCTTTGGATTGGGTTATAGTGACTACAAGAGGTACACATATAAGTTGTAGGTAGATGTAAAAAGGTTGTTGCAAAACTCATGGAAAAAGTACTATTAAAATCTTGTATCAATGTTTTATTACGATGATGAAGTATTAATGTTCAAGTGGTACTATTCTTAAGTATGACTAATATTAATATCGTTCCCATTAATATCAATTTTGTATTGCTATTCAATTATTGGAAAATTATGTTTGGTGGTAAGTGACCCTATTTATTTTTTCATTTTTTCCTTTGACCCTTTAGTTGGCCATTCAACTTCTCAATCTTTATGATTATTATAATACTAAATATTTTATTTGGAAAATATTTTGTATACTTTTTAATTTGTAAGTTCTCAAATATCATTGAGATTATTATTATTATTTTTAAAGTGAATACAAATTTAAACAAGAGCCATGTAGTGATGTAAGTACTTCTATAAAAAAAATTAAGATCATTGATAAAAAAATTGACATTAATTGTATGTCTATTTAATATATGATAAATTAATTAGTAATAAGATCATATATTATGATTACTTAATCCTAATATTTAATACATTAAAAAACAACATTCCCTTATAATTATTTACCATCAATGAAATAACACTATATACCCTTTTAAACATAATAACCTTCCAATATTTAGAGTTCAGATATGTCGCCTTTATTTTCCCTCATATTTTAAATACATCTTTATATGAGATTATATATTTCAGTGAAACCCCTACTTCAGAGCTTATAGGATACAAATGCTTAAAGGTAGTTCAAACGAGAATAGAAGAGCGATAGCATGCAAGTGAATAGACTAGGGAAAAATTAGCTAATATAAATTTATTATATTTAATGGTGTTGGAAATTGATTGAGCTGTAAGTAATATATATAGCCTGCACTTTTATTGAAAAGTACTTCATGTTGCAAGTTTCTGAATAAGGCATTATTACATTGGGACAGAAACGCATTCAAGACTGGACGAATGGATAATCTGTGTATCCAACCACAGGATCGGAAGTATAAAATGTTGCTCTGTCGTATTTATTGAGGGGCGCATTCAACTCAAATCTTTTTGGCAAATCTGGATTTGCTAAAAACAGTCGCCCATAAACCACCAAATCTGCCTTGCCACTGGAAATAGCTTCGTTCCCATCATCCCGATCATAACCTCCTGCAGCCAAAAAGGTCCTCTTGAATGCTTTCCTGATGGGAATAAGGCTCTTTTCACTCGCTATCGTCGTCTGCGCATTAACAACCCTGGGTTCAACTACATGTGCATATAAAATGTTATATTTGTTCAGAGCCTCCGCCATGTAAAGCCCCAGCGCCTCTGGATTTGAGTCATACGCTTCCGAATGTGCTGAAAAGGGAGAAAGCCGAATTCCCACATGCTCTGCTCCGATTTCATCCACCACTGCTTTCACAACTTCAAGAGGAAATCTGCAACGATTCTCCAATGTTCCGCCATAACGATCGGTTCGATCGTTTACGCTGTCTTTCATGAACTGGTCGAGAAGGTACCCATGAGCCCCATGGATTTCAACCCCGTCGAACCCTGTTCAAAAGAGTAGTAATTGTAGCAACAAAAGAACATTCTCTTCATCAAATCATGATAGTCACACAAATAAGAACAAAAGCATACCTGCATTTATAGCATTTCTGGCAGCATTTCGAAAATCTGCAACAATATTGGGAATTTCCTCTGTTTCCAGAGGCCGAGGAGGAGAGAAGTCTGCCACATCCTTTCGATTCGGTAAACCGATCTTTCCAGACAGTGGTTTGCTTGTAGAGGAAACTGGAGACTGGCGATTAGGCTGATAATCTGCATTGCAATGGACCCAATAAATATACATATACTATGTGTTTTGTACGACAACCAAACAAATTGAAAAAAACAGGGGAAAGCATGGAAATACTGACCCACATGAGAAAATCTTCCACAATGCCATATTTGAGAGAAGAAAATGCCTCCCTTGTCGTGTACAGCCTTGACAATGGGCTTCCATGCTTCAACCTGCTCCTGAGTCCATATTCCAGGCGTATCTGCATACCTGCAATTCGAAGAGAATTCCATATCAGTAAACGTTTAAAAATGTGGAATAAGGAGAAATTTAAACGAAGGTAAGTCGGGTCCTGTCCCACCCTTGAGCAGTATCAGAAACCCCTGTTGCCTCTGCGATCAACAAGCCCCCGCGGGTTGTTCTCTGGGAGTAGTACAAAATTGCATGTGGTTGAGGAATGTTGTTGTAGGATCTTTGCCTGGTTAGAGGAGCCAAAACCACTCTGCCACAAAAAACACAAGAAAAATATTAGGGAAAAAAATCAATGTTGTTGGTGCGTCCTAAGTAAAAGTGCATTGTGAGAGATGCCTGTGAGCCAAATTGAAGGAGCCCATTTGGGAGGGCGTTAAAAGCGGAGCTGAGCTCTGCTTAGTTTCTGGTGTCCGTTGGACTTGGTTAAGCGTTTCAGACATAGTGCCGGTAGAAGTAAAAGCTAAAATGTTGGGAACGAAAAGGATCTCAAATGGGGTGAGAAGGCATTGAAATGGTTTAATATTTATAAGGCCCAGGCGTGGTGTGGTACCTTGAGTCAAAGCAAGACGGCAACGCATGCAAACGTCAGCCCCTACGTTTGCACACACGTGAAATTATGAAGACAGGGTGTAGGTAATCATGCGCCACAAATTATGAATACATGGTGTGAACAAAAGCAACACCGTCACGTCGAAGGATGGAAACGTCTGTCCCTACGTTTGCATACAGGTGAAGCGTTGACTGACATTCTTTTGTTAATCGAAGACATTGTATTTAGTCATTTCACATACTTTTCAAGACATGCTGTAAATAAACAATAGCATTGCCGTCCAAATTTATGTACACGTGGACAGATTGGTACATTTTTTAAGTTAAAAATTATAGAAGGAATTGTGGAAAATGTGTTACGCAAGCAGGACGGAAGCAATTCTACAAGTTAGTATATTTGTTATATTACATTTTTATGTGTGAATTTTAAAAAAATAATATCTCTCAACATTTATATTATATTATTCATAAAATTTTTGGACTTCGAAGCTTCTTGCCCCCCCCACCGGGATTGGGAATTGGAAGCAATGATCGTGAGCCACTTAAGGCAGTTTTCTTTCTTACTTCCTTTTAGTCTAGCAAGTTGAGTCATCGAAATGTTCATATCCACTTGACAATTGATACTACTATAATAGGCGATGATCAATCTTCCTAACCTTGACGTCAAGCTAAACATGGAACCATGTGGAAGCAAGGAAGATTAGATCTCTACCTCTGACCCTGGCTAAACCCTTATGTTTTTATGATGTCCATACCCTTTTCCAAAGCCCCCATTTCAGCACAGGCAAGGAGGATACTAGCGAGAGCCGCAGTATTTTGCTCGCACCTGCTAATTACATTTCCTTTTCCAATGAGATCACATTTCTGAAGGCATTTTTCCAAATGGTTCGTGTACCGTAATTACGTTTCCACAATTTGGATGCATGTCAAAATGACCATAATCGTTTCTTTTATCTTTATTTGTTTGAAAAAATATTTTCGAGGGAGTTATGTATCACCTACTAAATGGTGAAATATAAAAGAGTGGGTCAGATATTAAGAAAACATAATATACAAATGAGCAAATAATTAGTAGAATGAAGAAGATTAATGATGAAAATCAAGGCACAATTGAATGAAGAAGAAATTAAAAAGAGTAATATGTGACATTTTTTTTCTTGTATGCATGAGTAGTCATTAGTATGAGAATACAATTTTTATAGATTGATATAATAATTATAATTTAAGATATTATAATTTTCATAATAGAAATCAATTGTCATTTTATTAAGCATTGTTTGTGATTGTTAAATCTATAAAGGTCATAGAATATTAAGTCTTAACTAACTATAATTATATCATTGTCTATCTATGATGTGAGATACATTTCCATGAAAAATGGAAGTCTTAGATCTAATATAATGACCTTTTAATTTTGAATTAATAGTTTACCCTCTATCAATCATGGGTGTATTATGAACTTAGGTTTTTATAATACAAATGATAAGTATGTCTATTATTTATGTGTGGACACACCTCTTAATATATGAAAATTGTGAATATATAAGTAAATGCTTGATGAAGCCTTATGCTTTGTAAGGAGGTTCTAATGTTTTAAAACAATAGTTACAACTTGACTAGCATCATCATTAATTTTTTATTTGGATACCTTTCCTAGTCAATCGAGAATTTTAACTGTTAATTTGTAATAATCACAAAAAATAAAAGGGGAAATGTTGGTTATTGGATCTTAGAATTTATCATGATAGTTATCAATCATTATCATTTTGGATAATTTTGACTATCATTATTGATTATGTTATTGTCAATTAGATAGTATAGATTATTGTTAATATTGTTATCAATAGTTTTATATTTATTTGCAAGGAATATAATTTGTTAACTATTCGTTTGATGTTTGTTTAATTAATAGTTGGAGATTTATTTGTAAAGTATAGTCCTCACTAATGAATGGTTTGATAATATTTTGTAAAGTATGGGATTGTATTCAATAGCTACTTAAGTTATCAAAATGATATTTTACCCATTAGTATGCATAATATTGGATTATTAATTTATAATTTTTGTATTAAATATTGTAGTAACAACAATTACATGGAGAATATAGGAAAATTTACATCAAAGAAGCAACCCCCACCCACAATTCATAACATCATAATACACCTCCCATTACATATACAACAGTAGTTGTTTCTATTAACTCTTTGCCTTACATATACATCACATATTTTCTTTGAATAAGATTTTACATTGCAATGGAATTACTGTGTTGACCAAAAAGCTCTGTGCTGATAGGAATCTTCTAAGTTGAAGAGTTGTTGCCAAAAGACCACCATACTGACTGCCACCTAAGAGTGTAGGGATATTGTTGCCACCAACAACAGAAGATCTGAAGCATGCCAAAAAAAACCACAACTGTAAAAAATGGAGGGGTCGAACATGTCATTTTGCTACATCCACCCTTTGATCACAAATTTTCATCCTCAAGAGTGCACCTATTGCTTCAATTTCCTCCTTTTTGAAGTCTTCTATGCTGAGCAATGGTGGGACATATTCACCTTGACTATCTTTAAGCACCTTCTCATTGAATTTTTTTTGGAAGACCTCCAAGGCTCTAAGGAAGATTTCAGTGGTATGTTGCCAACTGTCCCCAAAGTTGACCTCCTTAAACTTGATAGGCATTGTACCCTCCTCTAGAAATTGTAAGAACCTGAACTTGGAGACTTTTATTATCAATGTATTATTCTTATCCTTGTCATCAAAGTTCTAAGAGTATTCATTTTATATTCGTATATGTTCAATAGTAATATGAATGATAAAAATCATTGTCTCAAATTAGTCCTAGTAAAGTATTGAATAAGGCTTGGTAGAATTCAACAATTGATTATCCAAATATATAGAAAACTTATTTATATTTATAAGATTTCTAGCTGGATTTCAAATTATAACCAAGATCATGCAACTACCTTATTCAATCTCATCTTGTCCAATAGGGATCTTGGTGATTTGAAAATGGTAAATAATATTTTGGTTCAATTTAACATCGAACAAATTATAGATGAGTTACTTTTATGGAAATTTTCCTAAACGTAGAATTAGGGGATCATGACATAACATATTTTATCTTAATAAAAAATATTTATATAAGTCAATAGAATAATTAATAAGTTCTCATTGATTTGAGAATGAGAAATATTACTAACAAATGTGAACTCTTACATGTAGATCACCTTCAATCAACAACAAGTTTGCATAGATTATCATGGATTTTTAATTTTAATTGGATAATTATGCTTATGAATAGTTATTTTGTTGATCATGTGTGTGTATATATCATGGTCATTTGATTTAGTTTATAGTTAGTTGGGGTAAGAATTAGATTATTGTGATGAAATGATTATTGAGTCGATTGAATTTAAAATGTATATTTTTAAAGTAATTAGTATCTTCATCCAATACACAAAACTAATAACCTTTTTGAAAAATGAAAACTAAATTATTTGTGTACTTAAGCAAGAAATATTTCTCAGATTGAACATGCACTATAGGTAAATAAGAAAAATATTCTCAATTGAAACATAAATGCCAAACACCTTATTTGAAGGTACTTGAAAATTAGTCGAGACTAATTTACGATTCCATCCCTATACCATTGGAGTGGGTGGCAACTAATGAAGAATTTTCCAAGAAAATTATACCTATAAAGGGTTGCATATCCTCATACAAATACATAAATGTAGTTTCAAAATAGAACTAAATGCTTCTTTCACCAAAATATTTTATATCTTAATATTATGGATACAAGGTATGTAGACAGTATAGGAAACAAAGGATGTTTATAATACTTATATACACAGAGTATTTTGATGTTTCTATGACTTGTTCTTAAGATAAAACTCTAGAATTTAACTTGTAATGAGAATAAAATATGATAGTCACTAATAGTTAGAAGATCCCCAAGATAGATGTACCTTGTACTTGATTGATAGCCTAAAATTTTGAGGAATGTTACAAGATATTTTGATTGGATTTGTAGAAAAGCCTTGGTATAGTACTATGGGCATATTGTGATTTTTCTATGACTTGGGACTTAGTTGGTCTTGATGACTCAAAGTCTCTAACTAGTGCTTAATTTTTATTATTTCTTGTCCTTATAAGCTCCTATGAATGATTTAAACTCTAAATTATTTTTTAACAAGAATAATTTATATGTCAATCATCGATACTTAGAAGATGCTTGTGGTGGATTTACCTTATACTTGATCAGTAGCCTAAAGTCTTGAGAAATGGTACAAGGTATTTTAATTGGACTTAAATAAAAACCCTAGTATAGTATTATGGTAATATTATGATTTTTCTTTGACTCAAGGCTCAATTGGTCTCAATGAGTCAAAATCTCTTTCTAAAAGTTAGTATATAAGACTAATTCTATTGCCTATCCCATATTGGAAAAGTTAGCTCAAATTGGCTATTATTCATTACTGAGTTTTTAGTTGAGACTATATAATATTAAATAAGTTACAAAATTTCACTTATTCATTCTTGTGTATAATCATACTATATTTTCTATCTTAAGTCTATTTTGATTGGATAGATCCCTATGTTGTAGAGTTAAATTTTGGGTAAAAGTGAAAACGATAACAAGAAAAATTAATGAATTTTTTGGGTTCAACCTTGAGCATATTACAACTTGTTATGATGGATTTTTATGAAGTGACAATTATTGTATGCCATTATTGATCTTGATTAATAAATATTTATTGGAAAGATGAATATACATGTGTATTGTAGCATGTACATAGTGTGTTATGGTGGTAAATTAGAATAGTAGATTATGTTTGTTCTAAGTACAATTCTATGATTATGTGAATGTTGAAAGTAAGAGAAAATGAATATCAATCCTTTGTGAACTCTAAATCAAAATTTTGATCATTAGATTCTTGAATATTGGCAGACTAGTATACAAATTGTAAAGTCATACGCCATTTCAAGATCATGATGTTATAAATTTGATAATATTTTCATTGTACTTGATACATGCATGGTAGCATTTATCATTGTCTTGTAATACATATACTTAGACATAATGTGAATAAATAAGGATTTGAAAGCTATTTTTACCATATCATTGATGTAATCAAAGTATTAGTGCCAAAATATAGTAATGATGTTTATGAATGTGTAGAAACTTTAAAATGTCTTGAATAATATAATGCACTTGAATTAGGTATACTAACACTGTTTCATCCTCAAACCCATCCTCTTTTCACTTAATTAATTAAATTTTCCTAGCTATTTAATTAATTGCATCATTTTCATCTATTAACATAATTAATCTAATTAGGTTAATTCACTCCCTTTCAGGCTAATATTTCGTCCTATTAAATTGAATACATAAAGTTATTTAATTGAAATCCCTAAGTCTTCTTATTTAATTATTTAATAACCTTAATTTATTTAATTAAATATCATTTCACTTTTCTCCTTTTTCATTAAATCACTTTATTTAAAGAATATCATAAAATTCCCCTAATTTGCATAATTAAAACCTTATTTAATTATCAGTTTACTAATAAATCTAATCTTCCCACTTGCAAGGGAATATTCCTCCTTTGCATATTCCTCCAAAAGGAATATTCCGTCCCCTTTTACACATTAAAACTTTGTTTTAATTTGCTAAATATTTAATTTCCCCTTACCCATGAGAATATTTCAAAGAATATTCTCTCTCCTCACTCATTTGAAAAAAGGGAATATTCTTTTTTCCTAACAAACTGACAAGACTTCTTGTGCAAGTTTTGGTGTGTGTTTGTTTGGAAAATTATGAACTCTTGATTCTTTCCTTGATCCATGTGATCATTGATTCTCATTTGTTGATGAGAATCCATGATCCATGTTTCATATTTCTTCCATCCTTGACCATTGATTAACTCTTTTAATCTCAATCCTTCATTTCTCATTTGTCCTCCTATAAATAGGTCACTATTTGGACACAAATGGATCCATCTTTTAACAAAAACTTATACTATTAAAATAATTTTCACTTGCACTCACATTTAACATCATTTTAGCTTAATATAACTTGCATATTATCTTAGCTTCCATTAATGGCTTCCATGATAACATAGATGCATACATTTAATATATCTTGTAATTAGGGTTTCAATCTTTTTAGCTTAAAATCCATTTAGATTAGCTTTGCATACATCCATATCGATCATCTTAGTCAACATCATGTTAAAATAGCTTGCATCATGTTAATTTAGCATTTAAATCATGTTTTCATACACATCTTTCATCAGTTTCATCGATTCTCTTCAATAGAATAGATTAGAATAGGCCCATTTATCCATGAGATTGGGAAAGGGTCACCATTCCACATCAATGTGACACCACTCCCCCAATAGGATAAGTTTCAATGGATTAGAATAGGTGTATTTGAAGCTTTCATGATTTAAAATGTTAGTTTTAATGGATTCCTAGTTTAGTTTTTATTGATTGATCTTATTGGATTGACGTTTAGTGGCATAATTACACTTCAAATCTTCATGGATCAAGTGTAATTGGCCCATACTAATCTTCCAATCAAATTTTGGTACTAAAAGGAGGGAAGAACGGATCAAATTTAACAATTTTTTCTCTCAAAGTCTATTTTTCTAGTTTTTGCAAGTATAATTTGACAATCTTAGAGATTTCAGTGATGCCTTTGTCAGGCATCACCATACGACGACACTCTTTCCATTAGAAATAGTGATTCCTAATTAAAACCCTAATGCTGATTAAAAAAAATTATGATGCTAATACTTTTTATAGAAGTATCAAGAATTTAAAAATGATGAGGCTACCAAATAGCAACGTTATCGTCGTCTCAGTCTTACTACAAAGTGATGCTCATTTGAATTATGGTGACACTATCATGAACATTGACGCTTTTACTGGTAAGCAAAAATAGTGATTGATTTTTAGCATGTGCTTTAAATTTTTGATTTTTTCTACTTTTCGACACATCACTGACTTCTCGCTTTTTAGGTTAATTGGGTTTTGCAAGTTTGGATAATGAAACTTGAAGTGAAGAAGCATACTACTATCATTTGAATTATAATTTTAACAAGTGTTGCGACACTTTTGGGGAAATTATAACCCATTTATGATGCTTTTTATTTCATGTTTTAGGACCAAACTAGATTTATTTTGGGCTTTAAAATGAATGATCAAATTGGTTAAAATTGAACCCTCACATTATTGTGTTTGTTGGTTTTAAAATTGAACAATACAACTGCCATATTTTTTTTGGTGTTTAAAATGAACTCACTTTGCTATGTTGGATTAAAATGAACATTTGTTTGATTTGTTTACATATTCTTGTTGTGTGTATCTAATCCCCTTGTGCATTGTGTGATCTTGGGTGAAGAGAAACACACAAGTCTACTTGTCTACTTGGAAGCACTTATCCTCTCCCCTCGTGCCTATTGGCAATCTTGGGTGACAAAAAATATTTATGCCTTAAACATGTGTTACCTTTAGAGGGCCTACCTCCCAACTTGTGAGAGGGAACGACCCAAGTGGCGCTTTCTATTTGGCTCACTATATAAATAATTTGGAGTGACAAAAGTCACTAACTAGCTGGTTGTGGTTGGGTAAAAGTACAAAGTTGTGTCACACTTTTAGCCAACTTATCAGCATAAGCAAATTTTAGTATTTATAATTAAAAATCAATTTTGGTCAAACATATATGATCTAGTAAGATTCATTCTAGATAAGTTAAATATGTCCACAACTTTTTCAACTAAAATTGTTAGCTAAATGCATATATAGTACCACTTTAATGCCAATTTACTAAAAAAATGAAATAATTTGAAAAATTTAATGTTTCAACAACTCCTACTCATAAATAACATTTTTTTAAAAAATATAAAAAATACCCTTTTGTAGATCCATGAGTATAGTTTTCAAATATATATTTATTTTCACAATTCAATTATTATTTATATTTTATTTTTTAGTTTTTACTAAAAGTAGGTTATCAACACAAAATTATTACTAGGCTGATTACCATGTCAAGAAAAATACTAAAACTTATTAAATTTTTATTTTTAAAAAAATTGATGCCCTAGATAAAAAAATCTATATTAAGATAGTATAATTTCTTTTCTATTTTAGATAAATAATTAATATAAAAGTTGATGTCGAGTGGAAACAACCATGTTTAATACACACATATTGAAATATTTATTTAAAAATATATATATTTATTAAAATTGTAAAATAATAAATCATGCCCTAAAGTTTCAAGTTATAAATATACACAAGACATTTGAAGGGAAAAAAATTCTACTATATAAAGCTTGACATCTCATGTCACATCATTTTTTAGCATTTTATCACAAACTAAATTATAGTGTTAATTTATAGAAAATGTTATTCAAATAATTTTTTAATTTTGTCAAAAAAATACAAACATAAAATATACTAAAAAAAAACATTTTATTAGTTTACATCATTTCAAAATTCAAAACATAAATGTCACTTTCTAGTGATTCAAGTTTAGAATTTAGAGCAGTGTTGGCTGGTTCCTTTATAAAAGTGTGACATAGCTTTGTACTTTTACCTAGTTGTCCCATACCTATGAAAGTCTCCCCTAACATCCTTGTGATGTGTTAAAAACCTTAGATGTTTCTAAGGGTTGGGAGGCCTCTTAATTGAGTGAATTTTCATGTGTATGACGTCAATCTATCTTGGATATGGTCATTAAAAACCTTGTTGTAGTGGCTAACCAAGTCCAATTCCAAAATGTATTTCAAAGTAGTACATGGGAGTAGCAGCACGCCTAGAAGTTACTTACCATGTCCAATTTTTGATTGAGGAAATAAAGAAAATGGGGAAGGGACTCCTTTGCTTGGCATGTCAAGATGTTACATTTCCTTGACATAGTCTATTTGTCCATTTCATCTTCATGGATTAATCATCTCTTCTAGTGATGGTAAGCCTATTGAGAAATGCGTACCTAATCTATCTAGGATTGTAAATACTTGAGAGTCAGTTTAACACTTGCTTGGTTCCAAAACAATTGCAAACAAACATCAACAAGTCTTTTCAAAATTTCAAACCATTTGGTCTAAGTATGGATACCCTTTGAAAAAACCTTGATATTGATGCTTTTCCTAAGAATTTATTCTTAGAGACTTCTAAATATTTTGGTTTAAATCTCGATCCATACTTCCCAAAGTTAGCCTAGGTAACTATGCCCTTAACTTCATCCTTTTCACAAAATGGACTTTGGGGAATTGATGATGTTTTTGACATAGACATTTAGTTTGAACTTAAGAAATAAAAGTGCTTTTGGTGAAAAAGAAACTCATTTAAAAGCAAGTTAAATTGACAAATTGAACCCCACATGACCATTTGGCATCTGATTTCTCCAGTTGAACAACCCGACCTTACACCCACTATCATTCAACCAAACTTTGAACTTATTAAAGGAGAACAAACTGATATAAATTAGTAGTTTGAGAAGCTTCACTTTTGAAACAAAGGAAACACCAACCTAGTGGAGAAACACAACATACATCATAGATGGAGAAGAGGAACAAGCTGATATTGTGGCTAGAATCCCATATTACCACCACCCTCGTGGCAATAAATATCCTCTTTTTTCACGATCTTAAACTTCTCTAAATGATCTCACACAAAATCAAAATCCCCAAGAGAAGGTTTACTTTTTGTCACTTCAAACTTAGATGCCATTGTCAAAATGCTATCAAACAACACCTTGTGGAACTCTATCAAAATAGGAATAGGTTGGTAAGGAAATTTTATAGACGTGTCTCAATGAATAATCCAAAGTTGTATGTGCTACTTGAAAGTCAAAACATTGGTATTTTTCATGATCTTTAACTTCTCTAAATAATCATAAGATTTGAAAACTTTAGAGGTCTAGCATGTTTCTCACCACCTTGGTATTTGAAAACAAAGGTTCACTCTTAGTCAATATTGGGTCAAAAACCTTCATCCATCGCTTGTCAAAATACAAATTTCACTTCACCAAACTTTGCAAAATTTTGGAATACACCAACACTTTTCAAC
>VDFB02292379.1:0-47230 GCA_007258455.2 Sequoia sempervirens
AAAATAAAATGGGAAGG
Organism: Sequoia sempervirens; assembly: GCA_007258455.2. Classification (NCBI taxonomy): domain Eukaryota; kingdom Viridiplantae; phylum Streptophyta; class Pinopsida; order Cupressales; family Cupressaceae; genus Sequoia; species Sequoia sempervirens. The sequence continues at coordinate 18 of VDFB02292379.1, forward strand.
GTTGAATCTTATTGTTCTTTTGGTACTAATATGTTTGCAATGAAACTTTGTACATAGGGAAGAAGGATGAAAAGGAAAATGTGGAAGTCCTTGTTCAAAAGGATAAAGAGGGAAAAGAAGAGGAAAGTGCAACAATGATTAAGGATGATGAGTGTCCTTTGGAGGACTTGAAAGTAATGGAAAATGAAAGTGCAGCTAAGAGTGAAGGTGAAAAAGATATGGCAATAGGCAGTGGTGAAGAAAAGGTTGAAGAGAAAGAGGTAATGCATAATATGTTTCATTTTTATGATGATGATGAAAGTGGATCTTGTGTAGATAAAAAGATTTCAGCAGTAGAAAAGGAATGGTGAGTGTTGACAAAAAGTGGAGTGAAGATTGCAGCAAAAGGTAATGAGATGAAATCAAAATTTGATGAATGTTTTGATGATATTTAGAATGTGAAAGTAGAGTCAAAGGTTGTAGCAATGAATCCTTTGGAAGTAGATGAGAGTAGTGAACAAATTGAGGTAAAAATGAAGTTTTCTTATGATTGTTTCATTGAAAGTATTGAAGATGAAGATTCCTTGATAACCAGGCTTGACCATTTGTTACAAAATGTGGAGAATGAATCTATGGATTGTGGTACTAACACTAAATTGGGTGTTGAAGATCAAATTGTAGCAATAGTATGTCTTTTTGAAGGCATAATAGGAGTGACAAATCACATTGCAAACCAAATAAAGGAGGAGGAAAAAGGTAAAACAACAATAGAGGTAATGTAATGCATTTGTTTTGTTGAAGGTGGAGGTATATGTTTGATTATTAATTTTTATGTCCAATATATTGGTGGGAGGTTAGATTAAAAGTTTTAAAATACATGACGGGTAGAGGAGTAAAGATGAAAGGATATAATATTGTGAGGTTGCAAAGTTTGGTGAATGGCAAGATCCTAGAAAACAAGGCAGTGAGGTGGATCTAAGACAAAAATAGATTCTATAAATATTTCTGAGTGCAACTCATGAAATATTTCTTTTCTACAATGGGCGTCTAATGCAGGAGCATCCATGGAAATTGGCGATCCTGTGTTAATCAAGAAGATTTAAATTTTGTTGTGCATTTTTGAATTTTTGTGAGAGTCAATTTTTGGTTTGAAATTCATAATAAAGTGTGGAAAATTAATTTGAATAATTAAATTTTCCAAATTAATCTCCTTTGCACATTGAAGTTGGCTAGTGGGTGAAGAAAAATAAAATTAGTTAAAAAAAAAAAAAAACATTTATTTGAAAAATATTTAAAAGGAATTATGAGGTGTTGAGAATTGAATAAGGACTTTTAAAACACTTAATGTTGATCCCTAAAAATTAGGGATTGGGGAAAGTGGGTGCCCAAGACTTGCCTTGATTTTTCTGCTTTTTCAGGAGTTAAAGGTGGAGAATAAAAATTGCAACATCCTATCTTTGGCAAGGCTACTAGAAATGGTTTTAAATGATTTTTAATTATTTTTTTAAGGAACTTTCATGTGTAGCAAAAACAAGGGTTGTGCCATATTGGAAAGGCCCAAATAAATCATATGAAATTTATTTTTGTACACCAGGAGTTAAGAATCAGAAAATCGCTTTTCATTGTAGGGGCTTTTGAAGAGGAATTTGGAAGAAAGGGTAGAGGTGTAGAAATATTAGGAAGATATTTTTTGAGTGCCTTTTGCAGGTTTTGACTAATTTACAATAGTCCATGAAGGTTCCAGAACAACTGGGTTGAAGCTATAGAAGATTTAGGTGGAGTTGTGGTGTTGGGAGATGAACCAATTTGCAAGAGCTCACATAGTTGAGCATCATTTTCTTTTGAATGTATTTATTTTACATATCAATTTTTTTTAAGGAGGTTAAATGATGTTTATCAGTCCATAGATGACTAAAATTCATGTAAAAATCAAATTTCTTAAATAGAGCAATATAATGTTTTCATTTGCTTCAATGTGGAGTTAATTTGTAAGTTTTCATTTTTGTTTTAGAAATTGTTTGAGAGGATTTTGGAGAGGCTTTTGAGTGTATTGATTCTTCCCTACATCATGTGTTATCAAGGTGGCATGTGTTGGAGATATGCTCCCACATATGTGAGAAAGGAGGCAAAGATGAGGCAAGGTCAAGGGATGAGGTGAAGGGTTAGCATGCTCACACATATGTGAGAAAAGAGTGGACCCCCACACATGTGGGAGCATGAATTGGGTTGATTTGGAGAGAACTAGCATGCCCCAAAGCTATCGTGCACATATATGTATGAGAAAAGAGTGGGATAAGTTGGCTTCTCACACATGTGGGAGCATAGGTGGGAGTGAGGATACATGACAAAAGGAGAATGATCAAGATCAAAATCCATGTAAATGGACTAATAGTTAGGATTCAAAGGACAATGTTGTAGATGATATGGATTATTAAATTAGAAAAAAATTTAAGAGGCACTAACTAGTCTTAATTTTTTAACTAATCATGGATTCACTGATTAATTAAGTTGCAAGGATTTAGAGCTAAGGTTATTTAATTAAGTTCATTTAATTAATTAACTATAGGGAGGGATAGGAATAGGAATAGTTGATTGCAAATGATAAATAATTAAATAATAATTTAATTAATTAATTGAAAATGATAATTAATTAAATAATGATTTGATCAATTAATTATTAGAAGGTGGTAGATGGTTAATTATAACCTGACAATTAATTAAATAATTATTTATTTAATTAATTTGTAAGAAACTACAGTAAGACAAAAATTTATGAGTTTTGGGGTGTATAAATAACTATTAAGCTATATAAACAAGAGTTCAGATCATAAACAATAAATGCTAACTTGAATTAAAAAATTAAGTGAAATTTAAATGCAATGCTTAGCTAGAATCTAAACTAGGGAACATGAAGATGAAGATACCACAAATTGATTCACCAGTATACTAGGTTTTTAGGGGTTGCCTATTAAATGAGTGTCTTAGAATTTTTCAAATGCATACATTTTTCTTACTTCACCTATGTGAGTTTGGACCTAATCTATATAAGTATAGACCTAATCTCCATGAGTCTGGATTCAAATTGTAAATAATGGAAATGAAATTTTAGAAATTAGCTAACTAATATTTTCTCACCTTAATCTTCTAATGTCTTAGATCTTGGTAAGGACTATCAATGTTTAGAAATGTCTTTAGGGAATCTATTGAATTGTGAGGGTCATTTTTCCTCAAACAAACCCCCATTGGACCAACTTTATTGATCTAAGAAAATGGTCGAAGGCAACAAGAAAAGATCCAATAATGCCTAGTATGATGTCACAATCAAACAATGTAGAATAGATTATCTTTGAAACTCTTCTACCTAGACGTTTTTAACCTTCTATCACAATTTTACAAGAATAAATGAATATATTTAAATACAACATCAAAGCATACAAATCAACACAAGGATATGCTAGGTCCACTCATAATTACATATATTAGGGTGTTTATGGGATTAAATTTAAATTTAAATTTTTTAAGTTTAGGACTAAATCTATGATTGTTGAAATGACCTAGTTCAAGTTTGTACCCACATATATGATCCAAGGAGTTTAATGAGGATTTATCTAGATCAAGAATAATCTTTCAAGATGAATAATAATCTAATTAGAATGTAGAGATTTCATGAATCAAATTTAGATAAAAATATACTACTTATAAACTAATTATTATATATAAGATATTTCAATCAAAACAAATCTAGAATATAAAATAAACAGACACACATATACATTTTGTTACAATAATGTAACCCACCATTAAATGATTTATATTCACACTAGGAAGAGGGATATTCAACTAAATAAAGGCTAGAAGCCACCTTGAAAAATACAATTTCCAGCCTTTAATAAAAATAATCTATTTTGTTTGGAAAGAGAACTAATTGAAGATATGAAAGATAAAACCTTATCCGACATGGATGGAAGAGTAAGCTAGTATTGTTTAAAGAATTCATTAGTTTTCAGTTTTAAGGATATCATCTTGCACGTTGAATTTTAATATCTTAATTCTTAATCAAATACTTCTAGAATCAAGAGATGTTGAGTCATTAAAAGAAACGATGAAATTGATGGTACATTTCAAAATATATGGACTCTCAATGTGCCCACTAGTAGTCTTCACCCTATGCTAATGATTGCCTTGTAATGTGTTGCTACAATTCATATAAGAAATATATATCAATTGTTTTATGAAGGTCTCTATTTAAAAAGAAATTGTAAGAATGAAATGTTTAAATGGATTGATTTAATTAATTTATTTTTGTTGATAAATATTATAATAATATCACATTTTTTTAACTTAAAATCCAGCCTTTAAAAATATTTTCTCCTTAAAAAACCTCTGAAATAACAAACATTGTACACAAAACAATAAATAGAACTACCACCCAAAATAATATTAATTGATGATGAAGGGTCATAGATATCTGGAAATTCAAATAAAGACAAACACAACCAGCAAAATATGAACAATGAATAGAACTACACAACCAACAAAATATGAACAATGAATAGAACTATCACCTAAAAATATTAATACCTTCAAGTAGAATTTGACAACGAAGGACCATAGATATTAGACAATTAAAATAAATACAAACACAACAACCAGCAAAATATAAACAATAAATAAGTCAGCACGGTTAGCGGAGTTAGCTCGGGCCGTGGGTTTGCTCTCCATTGGTTTCGGGTTTGACTCCGCTCCCGGGTTTACCCAGTTGGGACTGACTTGCCGACTGTTGGGTCCCCCTGCAGTGGGCTAGTCTTGCCCCCACTCGCTGCAGGTACCCAAGAAACAGACTGCTGGGCAGGGTCACCAGGATACCCCTGTCATTAACAATATATATATATATATATATTAAATAGAACTATCACCCAAAATAATATTAATACCTTCAAATAGAATTTGACAAGAAAAGACCATAGATCTCAGACAATTCAAACTCTAGATCAGAGAAGAGTATTAAATCAGAGAATTTAGACATAGAAAACTAGCTACGCACAAAACGGATATTAAACATTAAGTTAAAGAGAACAAACCCACGATGTCATCCTGGACAGGAATACATATGACTATTTATCATTCCAGTGGTGAGGGTTTCACCAGTAAGCTGTTAGAAATGGCGTATGTCTTTGTTATAAATGGCGTTGCACCGTTTCTTTCCATTCCCTTTTTATCTTGAACAAAAACTGCTTCTTTTCTTATGTCTGTCTATTACCGGACTTCTGTCTTCGGTCGACTTCCGATATTTATATCACGTTTAAAGTCGGTGGATTATTCGACCGAAGATGATTCGCGTAGTCTCGAGATTTTTCTATTACTATTTAAAGTCGGCTTATTTTTAGCTTTGCTTTTAAAACCAAATTATGAAAGAGAGTATACAAAAAGACAATTATTTTCTAATGGGGACAAATGTCAACAATCTGTCACTCAAATATTTGAAAACTTATCTAATGCATCAGATCAAAATTATTTATGTTCGCTATGAAATAGTAAGCATAAAAAATTAGTGTTTTATTTAAATGCAAATTACCAATCATAATATAAATAATTATTATATTCATCTTTGTATGTAAAGGAAATGATTAACAAGATTTGTATATAATGTAGTAATTATTTTGTACATTGTGACAAGTAAGTGTAGGTATTTGGTGTACTGGTAAGTTGTTGTGATTTGAACATTTTATGATATTATGTATGACTTTTGTGATAACAAAAATCACATGTTTGTTTTACCTTCTATTTGTGCTCTCACTGGAAAGCACTAATAAATTCTAGAAAATTTCATCAATATAAATAAATTATGGAATACATATTTATCTACAAACTATTCAAGTTGTCTATGCCTATCTAGAATTTTGTATGTATTACCAAAATAATTATTAATTTATCAAATTTCTAACACATGATGTTTTTAAGTTCTAATTAAATCTAATTATTTTGGTAAGAAAATGTATGTAGCATATTGTATAGGCATTACCTCTACAAGCTATAAATAAACATCAAATTGAATACAAGATTATTTTCTTCAACAATCACTAAAATAGTGTTGGCTCTAAAAAATTGTTAGCACCATAATATAGTTGATTGCATTGTGACTATGGGTTGTCTCACTCATAGTAGGGGCACTCCATCTCAACTATGTAGTGTGTTCTACAAAACTCAATTCAATTATATGATTGAGTAAATATATTAGGAAAATTTTAACATGTTATGTTCTTAAATACATCATATTTATTTAAAGTTAATGATCTATTTATATTATAGTTTTTAAAATATTGGACGCAGTTTGAATATATGGCTCATACAAGCAAAAATTTACAAAGCATACAAAAATTAATTTCATTGAGAAAAATAGTACTTAATAATGATAGCTCATTAGGAACACAAAGGTAGTACTAATTACAATACAATTTTATCAAACAATGTAGGGCCTACCTATTCCTAGCATGTGATGTTAGTGGGATCATTATATTACATATATTTTGAGATGTTAGATAATCATGTTTTGATATTATTGTTCTATGTCTTGATTTTTTATTTCCCTTATGGTTATTTTATTGATTCACTTGATGTAAATGGTATGGAAGTGCACGTGTTATGTTGCCAAGTCCCTTGAAAGTGGATGGATGTATTTCATTTTGGAGGTGTTCTTGGGATGTGTGCATGATGTAGGCTTGCTCAAGTGATTATTATTATGTTTTGGTGCATGAATATATGCATTAATATAGATGTTGTAATTAAAAGCAATCATGAATTGTATCATTTTAATGTAATGAAATAATAAATATGATATTGCACATTTTTGGGTATTGATGTGGTGCTTCAAATATTTATATATCGAGTAGGTAGGTTTGATGTGTGCATTTAGTAGTTACAAGTACTAGACATTTCTCCACTTGGTTCCACAAGTTTGAGTATACATTGATTATGGTTATAAGGAGATGTCACATTGGCCATATATTATTTTGCCTTACCTATCCTACTTGATCCAAGTGCAAGTCCCTAGTTATTTTACATGTGTTGACTTAGATACCACCATTGGTATGATTTCAAATACCGTAATCCTTTTGTGAATGTCTCATGAATGTGTGGTAGATGTCTTGTTAAATCTTCTATTTTCACAATTTAATTGAATTAAATGCTTCTTTGGATTTAATAGAGAAAACATATGTTGAATTATAATGGTGGAATGAATTTAATTGATTATTGAGATTTGGGGGTTATTTGTGGGAGTTTCAAGTTGAAGAAACGAAAATATAATTTATATTAATTTTATTTTAATTTTAATTTTTTATTTTTGCAAGTAATGTGAAAATATGCTTATATAGACTTAAATCATAAATTAAAGAAAATCCAATTATATTTAAATTTTTTAATTGGGCTTGGGTGAAATTAGAGATTACATGCAATTAATTGGAAAAGAAAACTTATTATATTATTTTATTTTGGAATAGGAAAATGGGGTTAAAAGGGAAAAAAACATTTGATTTTCATTTTTATGTTTTATTTGTGAGGAATTTGGAGAGGAAAAACTTTCTTTTAGAATTCTTGTTTTTGTGATTGGGTGAGCAATTAGAGGGGAAATTGGCTGAGGTTTGAAGCATTTAGATAGGAATTGGTAGGAGATCATGCTCATGCGTGGATTCATGCATTTGCCAATTATTTTTATTTTATAGAATCAGGGGGTGTATTAATTATTGTATGCAAATTCTTTTACTGAGAAAAAAAAACTAAATCAAGTATGTAAATTTAGTGATTTTTTCCTAAATGTCATTATTATGCCCAATTTTTAAAGAATTGTGCAAAATGAATGTTTTGTAGCTTAAAAGGGGTGTTGGTATTTTTTCTACCAAAGTGTATCTTTAGAATTTTTTATTTTCAAAACTTTAATATTTGGTGAAACTTCAATGGAATTTTTGGAAATTATTTTCTAGTTTTTGGTTTGTAAAGATATTTAGTGCAAGTTATTTTTAGATTGAAACCGTGTAAGAATTTTTATATCGACATTTCTGATTATACTCCATGATCCATCATCAGGATAATATGCAACCAGAAAGAGAGAAGAATGTACAAATGAGGTAGCAAACTTGGGAGGTTAAATAGGTGAGGGATATACAGAAACCATACTTATTATAATAATAAAGGATAATATTATGATATAAAAAAACTATTAAGCAATACTTAAACAGTAGAAAATAAATAAATAATTGATACTAAATAACAAAAATCTCAAAACAAAAAATAATAAATGAATACTATACAAAAAAGTAAGATAAAGAAAGAAGTTTAGAAAATTAACACTAATTAATACAAAGATAGTAATAAGACAATAAAACTATTACTAGGAAAAAATTGAGAAAATAATAAAAGAACATACTAAAAGTTTACAATTTTAAAAGATAACCACTATTAAATTTTATTTATACCTTGGAAAGAGTAATCATAGTAGACGTTGGGGGTATATTCTTGAAATGTTTATGGAATTATGGTTTAAGTATGTGAAATGAATGGTTTCGTTGCTTTAAAGGATGAGATTGGAAATAAATTTATTTTATATTCTCTTATGGATGTGGTCCCATAATGGTGCTTATGTTGTGTATTGTGGATATCTTATACATGATTTATGTTTCATGGGATTGTGGTATTGGGTACCCATCCATGAATGATGTGTTTAGATAAAAGTTTGGTGGAATTGTACTTTTTATGTTTTATTGTTTGTCACCTTATTGAGATCCCAACCAAGGGTGGTTGATAAGTCAACATGTGTGGGGTCAAGTAGAGTCATGGTATGCTTAGGAAGGCTATGGTAATATGATGCAACATTGGCATGGAGAAATCATGCTACCCATGTCCTTTCTAAAAAGGATGAACCATGTACAGGCCCTATGTAATGGACTATTGATTGGTTCATAGTGTTAGCCTATTCCTCATTGTCCTTGATGGTCATATAAAAAGTAGTACTAGGGTTTTCTCTTAACATGTTATGTTATGTATATCTTGTTTTAGCATTGGAGAATAAGTATGCCATGTGATTATTTCTATATCTACCTGTGTTTAGACATGGTTCCCATGGATATGATTCAATAACACACTGAAGTTCCATCATAGTGTAGGTGATGATGAGGTGTTATTGATGCTTGTGAGTATGGCTCGAGGACATGATTACATGTATATGTACATGGTAGTGCATTTTATATTATGTTATACCTGTTACCTAATTTTCACCCTCAGGCTCAATCAGGCTAGGCATCTATGTTGCAGGTGTTCTAGGGGCCAAATGGGAAAATTCCATTAAGGGTTATGTCAGGCATCTGATGACATTTCACAGGGGAGCTCAGTTGAAAAGCATGCCTTAATCAATTTGACATAATTTTCCTTTAAGGAGAAAGTCGGAAAGACCCTCCTACTATCTGGCCGACTGACTGCTTTGATTCATTCCATTTTGAATAGGTCGCTGAGACCTAGCTTCTGTCTTGCCAAACGAAGTTGCATAACCTATCGCTGTGACAGGAAGGGGTTGGTATGACCTCTTATCACACAAAAATCTTTGGCTGATAGGCCATTCAATCATCTGTCGGCAAGACTTATGGCGACCACAGGCTTCGAGGTGACACAGGCAGCTCGGTGAGAGGTCCCAGCGAAGAGACTAAGTCTCACCAACAGTGTTTTATTTTGAAGTCTTCGGCGTGGCAACTTGAGTTCACCAAAAGGTCTCGGCGACCCTAGGGTGCTTCGCCGACAACAATGAGTTTAGCCGACGTCTCCTCGACAAGAGGGATAAGCTTTCGGCAAAGGTTGCTCCCTTCGCCACAGGGTCTTGCCGAAGTCACGATGTCTCCCTAACTCCAAAGGGCTCTCAAAGAAGCAAAGGGATTCTACAAGATGACCCGACAACCAATGAGACGTGCGTCGGCGAAAGGAAACAGGCTCGGGGTAAGGTCTCCCCGAACACGCAATGTCTCCTCGATAGAGAAAAAGGAAACCTCTTGCCGAAAGAAGATGACCTTGGGAAGAGCTCCTGTCAACAGATGGGGAGTCTCGCCGAAATGAAAGGGGTCTCGGGATAACACTGTGCTTTCGGTAAGATCTCTCACTGAACATATGATCTCTTGCTGACAAATAGAAGCAACACAAAAGAGAGAGGGCCCTAGGTATAACTAAGGGATCTCGCTGAGATGTCTCGGCGATTAAGAAAGGTCTCCTTGACTTGCTTGTGGTATCGACCAAGCTTAATGCCTTCGCTGTAAGGTCTCGACAAAGACATTAAGTCTCGCCGATCAGATGGGGGGGCCTCAATGTGTTTGCCTTCAGCAAGACTCTTGCCGATACTAGGATGGGCCCTCACCAAGACAAAATCAGTTTGGCCAGACTCTTGCTGAAACACAAAGTGAGCTCGGGAAGACAAAAGAAATTCGGCAAAAGGTCTCAACGACTCAGTGTGGTCTCGCCAATAAAGGAAGCCTTGGTATAACATTCTAAGCTAGAGAAAGGTTTCCTCGACTCGATATTGTCTCGTCGATAGCAAAAGGAGCTCGGCAGAAGATGTTGGTTTTGGCGAAGGATGGTGGGATCGCCGTGAAGTCTCACCAATGCAGAATGTCTCCCTGACATAAATGACATCGGCAAGACGATGAGCCTTGCTATGATGTCTTCCCGACTTGATAATGTCTCGCCGAAGGAAATTTGGAGCCCGGTGGAGTGAAATGCATTCGGGGTGACATCAATAAGCTCTTGCCGAAGCAATGAGGGGGTTGTCGGGGTAACGTTTTGCCTTCGGTAAATCATCTCACCGACAATCAGCTATCTCGGCGACCACAAAGGTGATATCGGTATGATCTTTTGGCCTTGCTAAGAGCTCTTAGTGACAGCCCCATGTTATGCCGACGGTTGCGGGAAGATTTAATCACATTGGGGAGACACAATTAGTGTCTCACCGACATGCGATTCAACAGGAGAAGATTTTGACCGCCCGGGAGTCTGCGTGTAGTGTGCCCAGCCAATCAAGGGGAGCTATGGGTGAATCGTTGGCAACTTGACCAGTGCCAAGAGAATCAATAGAATGTGAATCAACGTGTATTTGTTCAGGACTCGAGAGCATTCAAGGTGCTCGATAGGGGGGATTCAATAGGTGGACACAAGGACCAGAAGTAAATACATCCGATGGCTTCAAAAGATCTAAGGGGTTTCTCCAGGCAGGTGCTCTTCACCGACACAGACAGCAGGGACACACAGGCTGCAGCATTAATTTCAATCAAAAAATCTGAGGATAGATTTTTCTAAGCTCGATATTTTTGTAAGCCCTAAGGGGCCGACACACTGGTGTATAAGGCATTTTTTTTGCCTTTTTGTAGTTAGTTCGGATTATGCATTCAAAGGAGTTAGTAATTTTTATCAATTCTTTCTCGACAAAATGTATGTTTTGTAACTCAACTGGAATCTGGAATATAACACAGAGTTTACCTAGAAGCTACTGTTAAATGTTTGTATTACTTTCATTTATGTATTTTAAACTATACAAGTTCTTAATTGTGTTTTTCTAAAAATCTGTATTCATACCTAAGGCTCTGAGAATCATCTTTCCTTCCTAAGATATGCATTTAGAGCAAGCCTGCTAAGAATACTATATGAGTTTAGAAGGGGTTATGTTAAGTAAGTGAAAACACTGTCTTTTTCTTTCCAGTGTATGTTCTTCTTATGTCTGTTTTCATGATTTTTCAATAACTCAGTGTATCACCATATAAATAGTTCAGCTTAGTTTCATTATTTGTATGCATTCCTTCTCCTTTTACCTTCATAGAATTAGTAGTTTTAGGTGATACCTAAAGGAAGCCAACCTTCTCCAGAGGTTCATTTCAGTTTTAGGTGACCCACAACCTTGAAATGATCCCATTGTCTCTAGAAAGCTCAGTTTTAATCTCTGTGCATAGGGTGCATTTCTAGGTGACAATAGTTTCTGGCATGCCCGGTGGGACAAAAATTAGATTAAACTACTGGTTTAGTATGAAATCAACTATTACCAGGCTTTATACAAGTCATTTGGCATACTTGGTGACTCCACAAAGAAGAAGAACTCCAAAAATTAGTGCCTTCTATAGTTTATGAGAAAAGTTCAGACAAGAAGTAGCTCAGGTCCTTTCGAATATCTGTAGCTGTCACCACCAAGAAGACAAGGCAGAGCAATAGAAAGGAGAGGAATAATAGTTGTCCATTCTAGAAGAACTCAGTCTACCCCTCCATTTGTGGGATCACACGTTGCTGTCCTGTCTTCGGTGTCATCTAGAGTACCGATAAATCCACCTCAGCCACCTCCAATGGCCGCTCCAAGGAATCAACCCTTTGTCTCTTTTAATGGAGGGATCCCCTTGAACTTAGCACAGCACAATGACATCCCAATGGCAACCTTGAAGAGTCTGCCAACTTTCACAGGGGAGGACCAAACTACTCCGATTGAACACATGAGAGATGTGGCTTCGTTATGTGGAGTCCATTATGTAGCCCAAGAGGATGTTGTAGTGAGATTACTAGCCGCCTCACTAAAGGGAAGAGTTGTGCAATGGTATAGGAGCCTACCAGTTAGTTCAATTACAACATGGGACGAATTTGGAGACAAGTTGCACAAGCAATTTCAAGACAGGTCTGATAACTTGTCTCTATTGGAGCAATTGACTACAATTAAGAGGGCTCCACAAGAGCAGATGAATGACTTCAATTTCAGATTCCAAAGAAATTGGGATAGAATCCCTACAATAGTGAGGCCACCTCTAGAGTATGCATTTCTGTACTTCTTGAGGGCTCTTAACAATGATATAGCTGTCATGATACAATCAATGGGAGGAGTGTCTCTACCAGATGCCTTTGAAATAGCTATCAAAGCTGAAAACAACTTAATACAGGCTGGTAAGCTTGCTCCCAGGCCACCAATGCCAATATTTCTAGAAATTAATGCAAACATTCCTTTGCACATACCTCCTTTCACACCTCTACCAACTGCACCAATGCTGCCAACTGCTGTTCTAGCCATTGATAAACAAGAAAGTGTTGCTTCGGGCTCATCACAAGAGTTACAAGAGATCAAAAGTCTTTTACAGACTTTTGGTAACAAGTTGGTGAACTTAGAAAAACAACAGTCCTATTCTAGGCCTTATCAACAGCAGAGTCAGGCCTCAAGTCAGCCTTTTCAAGGTCAACAACTATAATTCCAAGGGAATAGACAGCAGTATCAAGGTAACTATCAAGGCACAAGACAAAATGTTGCCACAAGACCTTTTCAGACCTACAATCCAACTCCAGTTAGTGCTTTCAAAGAGCTTGTTCCTGTTCAAAATAATCTGGTTGCTGATTATGAATGGTGTTATCCATGCAATCAGCCACATAATCAAGCTACATGCTCTAATGGCATCATCAATCAAACTCTTATGGTGCAAAATGCTGTAGGTGCACAAGATTTTCCTAAGGAGGGGTATCCACAACAGCATGATCAACCTGGAGATGATTCAACTCTCCTGAATTGGCAAAGAGAAGAGTTCTATGGAGTGAGCCAGGATGACACATCTGTTGCTGCTAATACTAGAGCCAAGAAGAGGGCTCTCGAGATTGAACAAGCAACAAGTAAAGATAAGGGAGTTGCTAGTCCATCAAATTAGCATGTACCACACACTTTGCAGCAAGGTCACGACACTAGTAAGGAGCAATCTTTACATGCTACATCCGCAAGTCAAGTGCAACCTGATCATGTTGTTGTGAAGATGCAACCAAAGGTAAACATATCTGCACCTTTCAACATTGTTGAAAGTATGAAAAAAATGAATGTTTCAATTTCAATGTGGGATTCTTTAGCAATCCCTGGTCAAATTAATTTGTTACAGTTAGCCTTATCAAATCCAGTTAGTTTAAATCCTCCAAAGGAAGTCTCTTTAGGCCAAACGAAGTCAGTTGTAACCAATGCACCTTTGGATAGTACCATAAAGCAAAGTGATGGTGTCAAACCCCCTCCTTTCTATGTTTCCTTAATAGTAGGGAATAAATTGGTACACAATTGCATGGTTGATAGTGGGGCTAGCAGTTCAGTAATGCCAAAAAAGATTGCAGACTAGCTAGGTTTACAATACCAGCCATTAGAAAAGGGAGTACTTCAATTGGATGGGACAACAGTAAACACTGTAGGTGTTATTAAAAACTTGCATCTTACACTACATGCTTGTCCCAACTTTTTAATCCCACAAGATGTGCTTGTCATAGATTTGCCTCCATTTTTCGCTCTATGCCTATCTAGAGACTTCACAGCTAAAATTGGAGGGTATTTATCTTCAGATTGGTCCCATATGCTTTTTAGGACCAGGTATGGTACTAAGGTGACCATAACTTCTGAGTCCCTTGCCAAAGATCACATCAAACCTTATGTGCCATCTACTATAAATCTTAATTCTATTGTTTTAGAGGATACCGAACTTGCTGCAGCACAAGAGTTACAAGCTGAGAGTGTATCTGAGGTACTCCTGAATGAATGGGTAGTTGAGAACATGGTTGATAATCCAAATGAGCTTATTCAGGATGTTGGTTTGGGAAATTATATATCGCATGAAGTTGGGACAGAAATGCCAAATCTTGAGAGAAGTGCAGAAAGTCAGTTCGAGCAGCAGAATGAATTATGGGAAATGTATTTTGATCGTTCAAGAAGCAAAAATGGCACTGGAGGAGGTGCAATTCTTGTATCCCCTTAGGGTGATAAGTATTATGCTGCTTTCCATTTTGCTTTTGCGTGCTCCAAGAACATCGCTGAGTATGAGGGCCTTGTTCAAGGTCTTGAGTGGGCAAGGAAGGGAGAAATAACCCACTTGAAAGTATATGGGGACATCGAGTTAATTGTTAATCAAATAAGGGGCTTGAATGTGGCTAAAAATGATGCACTAAAGTCTTATAGAAATAAAGTGTGGAACATGTTTGAGGAATTTGACACCTTTAATTTAGTGCCTATTCCGAGGAATTAGAACAAGCATGCCGACAGGCTTGTAGCCATCGGGGCACAATTTGATATTCTAGGTGACATTAGAAAAGAGAAGGTACAGTAGTATGTGAAGGTTGTGGTCAGACCATCAATTCCTGATAACAACATTCATTGGAAATTTTTTGATGATGAACAAATTCTTTCCTTCTTTCTCGAAGAAGATCAGTTCTCCATGGGGAATCAAGCAAAACTCAAGCAACAGTATGGTGATCAAGTCATACAGCTGAGGACAAATAAGCTACCCAAAGGTCTTGTTACCTTAGAGTTGATTTTTAGTACTGATGATCAGCTTAAAAAGGGTAAAACTGGCTTACAAATCAAACAAGAACATTATGAAGAGCTGGAAATTTGCAAAGGTAAACTTCTTAAGATAGGTAAAATTTGTTCGCATGAAGATAAACAATCTTTTGTTGCTTTATGTCAAGAATTCTATGATGTCTTTGCTTGGGAATATTCGGATTTGAAAGGATTTGATCCTCATATTGCTCAGGACACAATTGAGTTAGAGCCTGATGCTAAGCCAGTAAGACAGAAACAAAGGCCCTTGAATCCTAAGTTGGAACCCTTAATGATCAAAAAGCTGACCAAACTAGTTGAAGGGGGTATTGTCTTTCCTATCAAACACACTTCATGGGTTTCTAACCTTGTGCCGGTTAGGAAGAAAAGTGGCGAAATAAGACTTTGTGTAGACTTTAGGGATCTTAACTGAGCATCTTTGAAAGACCACTACCCGTTGCCCTCCATGGAAAGAATCTTGCAAGAGGTTGCCCGGTTTAGAAAGATTTTCCTTATTAGATGGTTTTTTAGGGTATAATCAGGTGTTGGTTAAAGAGGAAGATTAGTTTAAAACTGCTTTTACAACTAAATGGGGCACCATGGCATACAAAAGGATGCCTTTCAGTTTATCTAATGCTGGTGCCACGTTTCAGAGGGCCATGGACATGGAATTTCAAAGTTTGATCAATAAGATTATACTGATGTATTTAGATGACATTACAGTATATTCTAAGAATGCTGATGAACATGCGTCACATCTTAGGAAAGTTTTTGAAAAATGCAAAGAGTTTGGTATCTCTCTCAACCCAAAAAAGAGTATCTTTGATGTTCATGAAGGGAAATTATTAGGACACATAGTGTCAAAGCAAGGGATTACTATTGATCCTTAGAGAGTCAAGGCCATACTTGAGTTGCCATTACCTAATCACAAGAAGGGTCTACAGAGCTTTTTGGGCCAGATCAACTTTCTAAGAAGATACATCCCTAATGTAGCAAACCTGTGACAACCTTTAACAACTATGTTAAAGAAAAATGTAGTTTTCAGCTGGACAAAAGATGCTAAGAACAACTTTGAGGCAACTAAGGAGGCCTTAGTAGCAACTCCTACATTGGTAAATCCCAATTTTTCTAAATATTTTTATCTGTATGCTTATGGTAGCACAAGTAACATTTCTGCAATATTGGTTCAAAAAGATGAACATAATTTAGAACAACCGATAGCCTTCTTCAGTCAAGGTTTGGTTGATTACGAACATAAATACTCCTTTGTAGAGAGGCATGTTCTTGCTGTGATCAGAAGCCTGAAGAAATTCAAGCCTTTGATCTCTCATAATAAAATTCATGTCATGGTGGCACACTCAAGTGTGAAGGAGTTTCTGTTGAACAAAGACTTGAATGATAAAAGAGCAGGATGGATCACCAAGGTCATGGAGTATGATGTAGATATTAAGATCACCAAGTTGGTTAGAGGTAAAGGTCTTTGTGAGTAGCTTGCTATAGAGTAAAGCAGCAAAACTAAATTAGAAAAGGATGTTGTGCTTGCTAATACAAATGAACTTCAGAATGCTTAGGATGACGTGCCTGTGGGAACAACTAATTGGGTTCAAGATATGACCCAATTTCTACAAATTGGTGAATGCCCATTAGGGTTAAACAGAGCTAAAAGAAGATACTTCAGATTGTAGTCCATACCGTATGTGCTGGTAAACAATGTTCTTCTCAAAAAAGATCTGAATGGTGTCCTGTTAAGGTGCATTCATAGTCATCAGACTGAAAAGGTGCTTCATGAGTTTCACAATGGAGTTGCAGGAGGTCACTTTGCTCCTAGAACTACTACCTAGAAAATCATGAGAGCTGGTTACTACTGGCCCATCTTGTTCAAAGATGCATACTCCTGGTCAAGAAAGTGTATCAAATGAGCTCTATTTTCGGGAAAGGAAAAACTGCCTGCTATGCCTCTACATCCAATACATGTGGAGCAACCCTTCATGAGATGGGGTATTGATTTCATTGGACCAATAAATCCACCTTCCAGTACTGGTCACAAGTGGGTGCTCATAGCTATAGATTATTTCACGAGGTGGACTGAAGCAATAGCTTTGAAAGAAGCAAAGGAGTCTTCAGTTTTGAGCTTCTATGAGGATATAGTCACTAGATTTGGAGTTCTTGACTCCATCATATCTAATAATGCTCTTGCATTCATGAGTCTAAGAGTAACTGATTGGGCTGTCAAACATGGAATTCATTTGAATACATCTTCAAATTACTACCCCCAGGGTAATGGTCTGGCTGAAAGCACAAATAAGAATCTCATCAGGATCATTAAAAGAACAATGGAGGATAACCAAAGAACCTAGCACATCAAATTAAAGCATGCACTCTAGGCAGACAAAGTGACCCCTAAGAGGTCTACTAGAAATTCACCATATATGTTGGTCTATGGCAAGGAGGCAAGATTGCCCCTATCTGTGGAGCTTCCAGCTTTAGACATTGTTCACCAGTTGGAAATGTTTGAGGGACAAGACCCAATGTCTGTAAGATATGCAAAGCTCATGGAACTTGAAGAATTAAGGGACATAGCAATGAAAGCTTTGGAGTATCATCAACTCCAGATGAAAAGAACATTTGACAAAAAGGCTACGGTGAAGTCTTTTATGGTGGGAGACCTCGTGCTCAAATGGGATGTTCTGAAAAGCAGGCTAGGCCATCACACCAAGTTCGACAATATGTGGATTGGTCCATTTATTATCACAGGCTGTAAGGAGCACAATGTGTATTGACTGGCCACAACAGAAGGTGAAGTGCTTCCTATCCTAGTTAATGGGATACACCTCAAGCCCTATTTCCGAGTTTCACAGGTCTATCTATTGTACATATTAGTTTAGGCTTTATGTTTTCCATAAGTGTTGTTTCAACACGATAAATATTTTTCTTTTTCGTTCCCCTGTCTTGCCATTTTTGGCAACCTGTTGTGTCCTATGGATCTCATGCGAATTGCGGCCATGTGCAAGACTGGTGTTTTTATTTTGTTTCTGGGTTTCCTAACGACTCCATGCGCAATGGTTAGGACTAGACTACTGGTCTTCATGTTTAGCAGGAAAGCATCCAACAAAGGTCGCTAGAAATGTTACCTAATTTTCACCCTCAGGCTCAATCAGGCTAGGCATCTATGTTGCAGGTGTTCTAGGGGCCAAATGGGAAAATTCCATTAAGGGTTATGTCAGGCATCTGATGACATTTCACAGGGGAGCTAAGTTGAAAAGCATGCCTTAATCAATTTGACATAATTTTCCTTTAAGGAGAAAGTCGGCAAGACCCTCCCATTGTCTGGCCGACTGACTGCTTTGATTCATTCCATTTTGAATAGGTCGCTGAGACCTAGCTTCTGTCCTGCTGAATGAAGTTGCATAACCTATCACTGTGATAGGAAGGGGTCGGTATGACCTCTTATCGTGTGGAATTCTTTGGCCGATAGGCCATTCAATCGTCTGTCGGCAAGACTTATGGTGACCACAGGCTTTAGGGTGACACAAGCAGCTCGGTGAGAGGTCCCAGTGAAGAGACTAAGTCTTGCCGACAGTGTTTTATTTTGAAGTCTTCGGCGTGGCAACTTGAGTTTTCCAAAAGGTCTTGGTGACCTGGGGGTGATTTGCCGACAGCAATGAGTTTGGCTGACGTCTCCTCGACAAGAGGGATAAGCTTTAGGCAAAGGTTGCTCCCTTCGCCAAAGGGTCTCACCGAAGTCGCGATGTCTCCTCGACTCCAAAGGGCTCTCAAAGAAGCAAAGGGATTCTACAAGATGACCCGACAACCAATGAGACATTCGTCGGTGAAAGGAAACAGGCTCGGGGTAAGGTCTCCCCGAACATGCGATGTCTCCCCGACAGAGAAAAAGAAAACCTCTTGCTGAAAGAAGATGACCTTGGGAAGAGCTCCTGTTGATAGATGGGGAGTCTCACCGAAATGAAAGGGGTCTCGGGATAGCGCTGTGCTTTCGGTAAGATCTCTCACCGAACATATGATCTCTTGCTGACAGATAGAAACAACACAAAAGAGAGAGGGCCCTCGGTATAACTAAGGGATCTCGCTAAGATGTCTCGGCGATTAAGAAAGGTCTCCCCGACTTTCTCGTGGTCTCGACCAAGCTTAATGCCTTCATCGTAAGGTCTCAGCGAAGACATTAAGTCTCGATAACCAGATGGGGGGGCCTCGATGCATTTACCTTCGGCAAGACTCTTGCCGATACTAGGATGGGCCCTCACCAAGACAAAATCAGTTCGGCCAGACTCTTGTCAAAACACAAAGTGAGCTTAGGTAGACAAAATAAATTCGGCAAAAGGTCTCAGCGACTTAGTGGGGTCTCGCCGATAAAGGAAGCCTCGGTATAACATTCTAAGTCAGAGAAAGGTTTCCTCGACTTGATGTTGTCTCGCCGATAGCAAAATTAGCTTGGCAGAAGATGTTGGTTTTAGCGAAGGATGGTGGGATCGCCGTGAAGTCTCACCGATGTAGAATGTCTCCCTGACATAAATGAAATTGGCAAGATGATGAGCCTCGCTATGATGTCTTACCAACTTGATAATTTGTCTCGCCGAAGGAAATCTGGAGCCCAGTGGAGTGAAATGCATTTAGGGTGACATCAATAAGCTCTTGCTGAAGCAATGAGGGGGTTTTCGAGGTAACGTTTTGCCTTCGGTAAATCGTCTCACTGATAATTGACTGTCTCGGCTACCACAGAGGTGATATCGGTATGATCTTTTGGGCTCACTAAGAGCTCTTAGTGATAGCCCCATGTTATGTTGATGGCTGCAGGAATATTTAATCGCATCAGGGAGACACGATTAGTGTCTCACCGACATGCAATTCAATAGGAGAAGCTTTTGACCGCCCGGGAGTCTGTGTGTAGTGTGCCCAGCCAATCAAGGGGAGCTACAGGTGAATCGTTGGTAGCTTGACCAGTGCCAAGAGAATCAACAAAATGTGAATCAACGTGTATCTATTCTAGACTCGAGAGCATTCAAGGCGCTCAATAGGGGGGATTCAATAGGTGGACACAAGGACCAAAAGTAAATACATTCGGTGGCTTCAAAAGATCTAAGGGGTTTCTCTAGGCAGTTGCTTCTCATCGACACACACAGGCTGCAACATTAATTTCAATCAAAAAATCTGAGGATAGATCTTTCTAAGCCTGATATTTTTGTAAGCCCTAAGGGGCCGACACACTGGTGTATGTAAGGCATTTTTTTTGCCTTTTTGTACTTAGTTCAGATTATGCATTCATAGGAGTTAGTGATTTTTATTAATCCTTTCTCGACAAAATGTATGTTTTGTAACTCAACTAGAATCTGGAATATAACACAGAGTTTACCTAGAAGCTACTGTTAAATGTTTGTATTACTTTCATTTCTGTATTTTAAACTATACAAGTTCTTAACTGTGTTTTTCTGAAAATCTGTTTTCATACCTAATGCTGTGAGAATCATTTTTCCTTCCTAAGATATGCATGTAGAGCAAGCCTGTTAAGAATACTATATGAGTTTAGAAGGGGTTATGTTAAGTAAGTGAAAACACTGTCTTTTGCTTTCCAGTGTATGTTCTTCCTGTGTCCATTTTCATAATTTCTCATTAACTCAGTGTATCACCATAAAAATAGTTCAGCTTAGTTTCATTATTTGTATGCATTCCATCTCCTTTTACCTTCACAAAATTAGTAGTTTTGGTGATACAAAAAGGAAGTTGTCGTTCTCCGGAGGTTCATTTTAGTTTTAGGTGACCCACAACCTTGAAATGATCCCATTTTGTCTCTAGAAAGCTCAGTTTTAATCTCTGTGCATAGGGTGCATGTCTAGGTGACAACAATACCTACTTGGTGTTGAGTGGTGTGTGGATGCTTACATTCTTGTAGAGAGGGCCTCATGTTTTCTACAATAACTTGTGTTAGGTAAGCATATGAGTGTGCTTTTGCATGTATACCTTTGGCTTCGATGAGTGGCATGCGCCTGTCTACTTTGTGAGGGATGTCACTATGCGATATGTGGCTTATGTGTGTCTTCTCCATGAGGTACATGGCCATGTGTGTGTTGTCCACTTTGGGGTAAGGCCATGCCATATAGGATTTTCTGGTGTGTATGCTACAATTGCACACATGAGGGGGATGTGGCCTAGGAATGTCTTTTCTTCTAGGAAAATTGTAATACCATGTGGGGATTTGTGTGTTCAATCCACAATAAAACATGAAGGGATATGTTGATAGTCAAGAAGTGACTTCCCTTCATCCTTATTTAATGGCTAGTTTCTAGTCAAATAGTGATGTGATGTGCATTTTCGATGATTGTGAACTTTATTTCTCTTATTGGTGACTTTTATACTTTTCTTGTATGGGATAGAAACTATTATTTCATCTTGATTGCATTATTTTAGCCACTATTTGTGAAGTCAATATTCATGTAACTCTTGTAGTAACACTTGGTTTAGTATTGCAATTGTGCACATTTATTTATCTTATTATTGAATTTTAGAAATTATTTCTTTATTATTTATGCCTTTATGGTGGCTAAACTATGATCTCTT
This sequence comes from Sequoia sempervirens, assembly GCA_007258455.2. Lineage (NCBI taxonomy): Eukaryota > Viridiplantae > Streptophyta > Pinopsida > Cupressales > Cupressaceae > Sequoia > Sequoia sempervirens. The sequence continues at coordinate 21,892 of VDFB02292379.1, forward strand.
TTGTTTTCAAGTTTTGGTCTTGTGGTGTGATGTGATTCCTCATTAGGGTCCAGGGAAAATGGCATTGGTTGAGTGTATATAAGGAAGAAAAAATTAGGAAAACTTTAAGCATGGGGATATGTGTGGATTGTGTTGACATCCATGAACCATCACCTTCCTAGTGTGTTTGATAATCTTTGGGAAGTTAAAAACCATACACAAACAAGAGGTAGGTCACTTGTGGACATGTATGGAAGGGCTCACCAAGTGCATGTAGCCCTAACACCATCACACTGTGCATGATTTCTTTTGGTATCTAGATTCTTGGTTGTTTCCAAGACTATTTTGTCTCCATGATTGATATATATACCATGTGTGATTAACCTGTGATGTGGATATATAATGTATGTGGGAATGGATGTTTTTATTGGATCTAGTTGCACATGAGTTATTGGTAATGTTAATCATGCATTGAAAAAGTGAACTATTGCATCCATGAGGAAAGGAATATTGATTATGCTATTTTGATTCATATTGAGATGTTATGAGTAATGTATATTTTGGAAGATGATAATGTTCTAAGGAAACTAGATATTTTATCTTCCTCTTCTATTCTATCCAATTGCATAGATGATCTGTATTATTGTTTCTGTCTTTAGTGATGTGTGATTTCATTGATTTGGGTAAAAAGGAAAATCTATTATATGGTGTATGATCATATTGACCTTCATGAATTCTAGGAGTAAGTCAATTTCTAGTGGGGGAGCATGTGGCGCATACCTATTCCTAGCATGTGATGTGAGAATAGGAGCATTGTATTGTGTATATGTTGAGATCATGTTAGATTATCATGTTTTGATATTATTGTTCTATGTCTTTATTTGTTGTTTCCTCTATGGTTATTTTATTAATGAACACTTGATATAAATGGCATGTAAGTGTGTGTGTGTTTTTTTTCCAAGTCCCTTGAAAGGGGATGAACGTATTTCATTTTGGAGGTGTTCTTGGGATGCATGCATGATGCATGCTTGTCTAAGTTATTATAATTATGCTTTGGGTTATGAATATGTCAATTAATATAGATGTTGTAAGTAAATTGTATCATGAATCATATCATTTTAATTTAACAAAATTATGGATCTAATGTTGTACACCATTGGATATTTATGCAATGCTTCAACTATTTATATATATAAATAAGGTATGCTTGTGTTGGCAATAAGTGTTGTCATTGATGTCAAATATGATACTAAAGTATTTACACTCTTTGGAGATAGTTGTTATGTAGTGATATCAGTTGGAGCTTTTCTATAGAGTTGCACAAGGAAGAATAATGATTGATCAGTATGTTATCTAAGTGTGTTGCAGAGGATGATACTCATGTTTTGATATGTCCATAATATGTCTATAATGATATAATCATAGTTTTATGTACCACACACAAAGATATGTTGCAAAAGTTGTGATAAAGCACTCACAAAGCAGACTCTATGACTAAGTCATGATATGGTGATCCATATTTTTTTGTAGAGAAGTATTTTGTCTTGTGGTTCTAAAGGAAAGGTGGTTGTGTTGTAAAAGTGCCACATCCAATAAATCATGTCATCACACTTTCTATAGTAAGATTTATAAGTAATAGTGTTCATATATGTACCCCGATAGAGGAAAGCAATGGTATAATGCTCCACATTCTTCTAGAATTAAAGGAATGATCTTTCAGTTTTATGAACATGTTCATTGGTTTTCATAAAATACTATTTAATAGTATCTGCAAGCTTATTTTTTGAAGAAAAATGTGCTACAATCTGTTCAGATTGCTATTTTTCTACATATTCAATTAATGGCTTTCTCCTCTTGTGCTAGTGCTTTATTATCAAATACTTTAGGAATATGTTGAATGAATAGTGTGTATGATCTACAACATGTACATCATAGTCTGCATAATGTTTTTGGTACCTCCCTGGCTATGAGAAGTTGAATAGTGACAATGCTAATGATATTGACACTACTAGGGTCGACATGACTTTGTTCATTCCTTGTAGTTTTTCTTGATCAATTAATCTTATCTTGAAGAATGTGTTCTAATGTATTTGTGCCTTGACATAGTCTATGATGGTCCACAACTAAGTATATTTTATTTTGGATGTGTTTTGGAGCTGACCCATGCAATATCAATTATTTTATCCAATGATCAGCTTGGAGATGACTTAATTGAAGTTTTGTTTTATTGTAGAGGATATATATATATATATATAGATAGATAGATAGAATATCAAATTCATTTGTGAAGATGATAATTGTGAGATAATAAGTGAAAGAGAAGAATTAAAATGGATGAAGTTTCTAAAATCAATGTGAAGGACTAATTATGCAAAATAGTGACTATATCATTAACATGTGTTAGATGCTTCTTCAAAGAAGTTCATAATCATTTTCTTACTCTAAATTTCATGTATCCTGATATGAGATAGTGAGTCTCACTAGGTTCATTGTATCTTGCTCTAAGGTAGTATACCTTAGTCTGAAAGTCCATAGGTAATGAGCCTCAAACATTGTAATACTTGTTAGTAGTGAGCCACATATATTGTGAGTTAATCCTCACCATGCTTTTTCCCTCATTGGGTTTTCCATGTAAAATCCCAATGTCTCTATGTGATGCATGTGTTATATTTTGTTCCTTTCAGCTAATGTGATGCTTTGTTAATATACAAATAGAATTAGTTAAGTTTTAATATATGATGATTCAATCCCCCTCTGAGCACATCTTTGTCTTCAACAACTTGATGTGTGCATTGAAGGGTTATAGATACTAGGTATTTCTCCACCTAGTTCCACAATTCTAATTATATGCCAATGATGGTTATAAGGAGATGTCACATTGGTCATTTTTTTTTTCCTTAGCTATCGTGCTTGATTTGAGTGTGAGTCCTTAGTTATTTTACCTTTTCAACCTAGATACCACCATTAATATGATTCTAGATACCTTAACCCTTTTTTGAATGCCCCATGAATATGTGGTAGACGTCTTGTTAAATTTCATATTTATGAAATTTAACTTTTAATTAAATTATTATATGGGTTTAATAGAGAAATTATATGTTGAATGATAGTGGAATTAATTTAATTGATTATCAAGATTTGGGCGTTATTTGTGGGAGTTTCAAGTTAAAGAATGGAAATAAAATTTATATATATTTTTAATTTGGTTTGAATTCGTATTTCTATGAATAATGTGAAAATATATGCTTATGTAGACTTATTTATCATAAATTAAGTGTGGAATATCAAATTGTATTGTATTTAAATATTCTAATTGGGCTTGGGTGAAATCAGGGACTAAATGCAATTAATTAGAAAATAAAATATATTTTATTATTTTATTTTGGAAAAGGAAAAAGTGGTTAAGAGGGAAAAAGTCATTCGATTTTGATTTTGATTTTTTATTTGTGAGGAATTTGGAGAGGAAAACCCCTCTTCTCTCCAAATTCTTATTTTTGTGATTGGCCATTTATTGATAAAACTTGAAAGTTTTTTGTGAAAATGAATGTTTTTTAAAGCTTGAATGAAGGTTTTCTTTGTGAAATGTGAAAATATGTTCTATAGAAACATGCCATGAAAACTAGATAAATATGAAAATTGTACATTGTTTTTTTTCCCTTGTTTAATGTGGAATCATATTGAGTCTTGAATTGGTCTTTAAGTTACCTAGTGTTATATGTGGTAGCCTACCTTGTTTCATGTGAGAGGTATTGTGGTATTTTGTGGGGTGGATTCTTAAGGCCATTGGTATGTTTCTTGTTATTTTTCTCCCTTGGAGTTTGTTGTTGCATGCTATTATCTTACCTAGACTCCCTATTGTGAAATAATTTTCTTATTGCATTCTTGCATGATGTGTATACTTTATGTATTGCGTGAGTGATATTATATCTCCCAAAAGTATTATGTGAGTGATATTATATCTCCCAAAAGTATTATGTGAGTGATTTTTCCATGTGACCATATATCCTAGTATGGTGGGTGTGAACCTTTTTGGTTTCACATAGTAGGGTGGTGTGGAAACCACCGTTGGGGTTCAGAGGTTTGAGGAGTGAAAGTGGCATTGGTATAGATTATTCCTTATTTATTTATTTTATTTGTAAATTTTCCAATTCAATGTAATTTGAACTTGAAAGGACATTTAAGTCCATTCCCTATGTAATTGTAATATAACTTGTGAAAAACCTCTCTTTAAGATATATTTATATACATTTGTAAGTGTTAGTAGATTAGCCAATTTCATGTCTTGGTGTTGGTTTGAGACACGATCATAAATGTATGATGTTTTATTTTTACCTTGGGAAGTTAAAATGAACTTAGGAACATTTATTTTTGGGTTTAAAATGAACTTTAGAGTCTTCCAGTGAGTTTGGGTAGCTTGGTGCTACATTTGGGCAAATTGGTTTTCTCCAGAGTTTCCAAACTCACCTAGAGTATTTATAACTTAGTTTGGGTGGCTTTGCTAGTAGTAAGGTAGCCTAGTATTATATTGGGTGGCCTAGTTGATAGTTGGGTGGCACGGTTTTGAGTGATGAAAGGCTCAAAATCACTGATCTCTATTTGGGCAACCTAGTCTTGTGTTTGGGCGACCTCATTCCCATACAAAAAACCATAATGTTAACCCTCTTAACCATGATTATCTATTGCTTTTATAATCCTAATTCTGCTGTTGGATAATTTTTATTTCATGTATCTTGCCCATGGTGATCACTTTTTTTACTAGACCTTGAAAAACCTATTCAAGTTATCTCTCTATTAGGTCTTATTTGTTCATCTAGGTTTCAGGACCTCATATGGGTAACACATGTAAATGATAGTTTTTATCTAGTCTTAATGGTTTGTTAATATTTGGATATTTTCCTTAATTTTTTGTATTGAGGAATTGTGGGTTCTCCTACATAATTTTGCATGCACTCTTTCGAGGTTGCTCAATTGACAACCTAGGGTTAGGGAGATTTCACACCTTATCAGATTATGAAGTCTTGTGAAGGTCTTTAAACTTCCTTTTTGGTCCTATTAGTGTTCTCATAATTCCTCATAGGTCTTTAGGTGTTATTTTTAGTATCTTTTTACTTGCATGATGTCACATTGTGACAAGACGTCTTGGAATATGAGTGGTTAGTCTTTCGTTGATACCACCTTGCTTATACAATGGTGAGGTAATCTTGTTGTTGTCATTGTTTTTTTATTTCTCATGCAACACTTGTGTACACATTGTTGTGCAAGTACAACATGTTGATGTCGTATCTTCAATGTTGTGGGGGTTGTGTTTAAAAAAAAATTGTTCAATCAAGTTTTCTTTTGTGCTTCAGGCAGGGCATTACAAAAAAACCCACAATATCATGATAAAGGATTTCATAACACACACCTAAAATAAACCCAAACTAGTAACAAATCAAAGCAGCCTATTACCATGATAAAAAAAATCTAACTACATCATAAAACAATCCATCTATATAGTAGATCAACCCAACTACATATTAGACTGGAATATAAATCAATACAAAAATAAGACCAATCTCTTATCACATTTTTTCTTATAAATATGTGCAATGAAAGCCTCTTTTTTTTAAGATTGAATATATAAATGTGATCACATTTTATGATATATAAAATATGATTATGTTTTGTTATCATAAAATTAAGAAAAAAACTTCCTAACGATTCATAGCCATGATTGGGAGAGAGTGCATATTTTTTGAAAAAAGTGTGATTATGTTTCACAAAATTAAATCCTACCCCAATATTTTTAGCAATGCCATGTTGAAAGAATGGTTTTTAGGAACTTGATATTCATGTTTTTTAATCAAATTGTGTTTGCATTTTCATTAATTTGACTATTTTGGAATATGTTTTTTGTATTTTATTTCTTTTATAAAACTCCCATAAATCTTGACCCCGAACATAATATAATTGAAGAAATGTTTGAAGAGATCCTCACATTACCCCAATCTCTTCCTACCTATTTTAAAAGCCCTAAGCAAATTCAAGAGAAATTATTATTTGACATTTGTAACAAATAAAATTTAACTTGGTAAAATTAGTTTCATGATTGAAGGCATCCATAGGAAACCCACACTATACATTATTTATTTTATCATTGAAAACAATGATGAAGCAAGTTGACTCATCCATGAGTCAAATTTATCAATAGAAATATTATAAAAATTAATGTCACCAAGTTTATGCAATGAAGCTATCTTACAATGAAGTAAAGAAAAAAATGTAACTAAAGCCCAAATTTGTGATCTTTTTATTGATTCCAAACTAATGCACTCCTTCCACTTACTTCAAGGATATTTTAAATTCAATGGTGCAATTGTCTTGATATAAAGATAATAATTTTTGAAATATGTGGTGAATTTCTTTGACCATACTCCATGTAATAACCATTAGATGCAACTATACTTTTAAAGAAAACTTTTACTGTGACTTTGTCCTTCAAGAAATTTTCAATTATTTTGATATGAGGGAATTTCAAGGTAGAGGTGGAGGCTCTACCCAAGATAGATCAATATTTTTTTAAATGCTAAAACCTTAACAAAGAACATCAGTCCAAAACTTTATATATCATGTGATGGCGTCTTTAACCATCAAGGAGACTATGAAGGCGTAGACTCTCCATGGAATTACTAGTTTCTTGGACACCCTTATATAGCATGAAACACATATGTCTTAGCCTTATGGCCCAACAAATCATCACATAGAAATACCATTGAGAGAAGATAGTGATGAACCACACCTATCTTATAACTATTACCACTTTTTTCTCAAGACAAGATTGTGATCCACACAGTGTAAAGGGTGTCACTTCTCATGACTTAGCTCACTCTCATTATAGATGTACCAGGAGTATAGAGGGAAATCAAACAATTTCAAATGTGGTGAAGTAGATAGTATGGCGATCAATGATGAATTATTACATAATTTGTTTGGTGATCACATATAGGTATTTTAATATGTATTCATAATATATTTTTATATTCTAAACTTAAAATTTTAGTATGCAAATTGTTTGTAATTGTATAATTGAATATTGCATATTTATTATATATTTTGGGATCTAACACCATATGATGTTACATCATTTACCATCCCACTCACACCATCGAACATGCCCATTGATAGTGTTAGTTGTGACATTGGTCTCATTGAGATATATTGTAGCATGTGTTAAATTTTTATTTTATAAAATCTAATATTATTTTTTATGTGCACTTGAGTTTCTTAGTTAAATATATCAATATTTATTTTGCTTATGAGTTCAGTTGTCACACTTCTTAGTCTATGAGAAGAATTGGATGCTAGTGTTATAGCAATCTTATCCTCTATGTGTATAACACAAATATAGATTTGAATGTATACATTTAATTATCATTACGTTGTCTCAATTGACATAATTAGATATTTAAAAATAAACAATATTTGTTACTTATATTATACTATAGGCACTGCAAACACTCCTATCCAAAGATAGACCTCTCTTGATAATAATGAACATCATGAACAAAAACAAATAGATTATAAGTTTGTTGTATGTATATTATTCTAATATAATTTTATAATATGTAATTCTCAAATAGTGTTTTTAAACCACTGTCTAGTACTCCATATAAGCCACATTTATCAAGTGTAGAACCAATTCAAGCAAACATAACTAGTGCCAAATCATGTTAGAGAACTCCCACTGTAATGGATTAGGCTACTAGTTCTTCAAACGGACAGAGAAGATTCTCCAAAAAATGTATCAGGGCAGCCTTGCTAAGGCATTGAATATTCTAAGAAGAGATCCACCATAACAACAATGGCGTATGTCTTTGTTAGAAATAGCGCTGCACTGTTTCTTTCCCTTCTCTTTTTATCTTGAGCAAAACCTATTTTCTTTTCTGCCGACTTCCTATATTTATTTCACGTTTAAAGTCGGTAAAGTCGGTGGATTAATTGACAAAGATGATTCCCGTAGTCTCAAGACTTTTCCATTACTGTTTGGAAGTCGACTTAGTTTAATGGGCAATTTCATCTTTTCTTTTAAAACCAAATAATGAAAGAGAGATTACACAAAGATAATTGATTTTTTTTTAATCAATGTCAACAATCAATCATTCACATATTTAAATATTATTTGATGCATCAGATCAAAACTAATTATGTTCCTTTTCAATAGTGGGTATAGAAAATAGTGGAGATATTCACACTGGAATGCAAATTGCCAACGAGAATTTAAATAATCATTATGTTCCTATCATAATTTAAAAATGATTTTTGTAACAACATTGATTTACAATAGGTGGGAATTGTTTCTGTAAATCATGAAAAGTAAGTGTACAGATATTTGGTGTACTGGTAAGTTGTTGTGATTTGGATATTTATGATATTATGTATGACTTTTTTGAGAACAAAGATCATGTGTTTGTTTTACCTTATACAAACACTAATAAACTCTAGAAACTTCGATCAATATAAATAAATTATAGAAAACATATTTATCTACAAATTATTTATATTATGTAAAATGTTGTATATGTTACCAAAACAATTATTAATTTATCAAAATTTCAATACTTGATACTTTAAAATTCTAAATTCTAAATTGTAGTGGCTTTTTCTTGGCCATATGCAACTCTCATCCTAGAGCCATATTTTGTTACACCTAAATTTGATTTCATTCCTTCACATAGTCCTTTGCTTCTAGATGAGAAGTCGTTACTTCTATAATACCGTTTATTTTTTTAGTTGTTCATTTGATTCCATGTAGGTCCATATTGTTTTTTATGCTCATTTCCTATACTATCATGTCTCCATGATGGTTTTATCCATGACTCTTGCCTCTAACAATGATTTGGATGCTTGTATACTATATCATTTTCTCTCACTAGCACCTCCTCTTATTGTTCACCATTTTTGGACACTTTCTTAGCATCTCCTAAATAAAATTGTTTGTCTCCTCTTTTTTTATCCTCTAATTATAAATTGAAACAATTGACAAAGATGATTCCCATAGCCTCAAGACTTTTCCATTACTATTTGGAAGTCGGATTAGTTTAATGGGCAATTTCATCTTTTCTTTTAAAACCAAATAATGAAAGAAAGATTACACAAAGATAATTGTTTTTTTTTTTCTAATGTGGACAATGTCAACAATCAATCATTCACATATTTAAATATTATTTGATGCATCAGATCAAAACTAATTATGTTCCTTTTCAATAATGGGTATAGAAAATAGTGGAGATATTCACACTGGAATGCAAATTGCCAACAAGAATTTAAATAATCATTATATTCCTATCATAATTTAAAAATGATTTTTGTAACAACATTGATTTACAATAGGCGAGAATTGTTTTTGTAAATCATGAAAAGTAAGTGTACAAATATTTAGTGTACTGGTAAGTTGTTGTGATTTGGATATTTATGATATTATGCATGACTTTTTTGAGAACAAAGATCATGTGTTTGTTTTACCTTATACAAACACTAATAAACTCTAGAAACATCGATCAATATAAATAAATTATAGAAAACATATTTATCTACATATTATTTATATTATGTAAAATGTTGTATATATTACCAAAACAATTATTAGTTTATAAAAATTTCAATACTTGATACTTTAAAATTCTAAATTCTAAATTGTAGTGGCTTTTTCTTGGCCATATGCAACTCTCATCCTAGAGCCATATTTTGTTACATCTAAATTTGATTTCATTCCTTCTCATAGTCCTTTGCTTCTCTAAGAAGTCATTAGTTCTATAATACCATATATATTTTTAGTTGTTCATTTGATTCCATGTAGGTCCATATTGTTTTTTATGCTTATTCCCTATACTATCATGTCTCCATGATGGTTTTCCCCATGACTCTTGCCTCTAACAATGATTTGGATGCTTGTATACTATATCATTTTCTCTCACTAGCACCTCCTCTTATTGTTCACCATTTTTGGACACTTTCTTAGCATCTCCTAAATAAAATTGTCTATCTCCTCTTTTTTATCCTCTAATAAATTGAAACAATTGACAAAGATGATTCCCGCAGTCTCAAGACTTTTCCATTACTATTTGGAAGTCGACTTAGTTTAATGGGAAATTTCATCTTTTCTTTCAAAACCAAATAATGAAAGAGAGATTGCACAAAGATAATTGTTTTTTTTCTAATGTGGACAATGTCAACAATCAATCATTCACATATTTAAATATTATTTGATGCATCAGATCAAAACTAATTATGTTCCTTTTCAATAGTGGGTATAGAAAATAGTGGAGATATTCACACTGGAATGCAAATTTCCAACAAGAATTTAAATAATCATTATATTCCTATCATAATTTTAAAATGATTTTTGTAACAACATTGATTTACAATAGGTGGAAAATGTTTTTGTAAATCATGAAAAGTAAGTGTACAGATATTTGGTGTACTGGTAAGTTGTTGTGATTTGGGTATTTATGATATTATGTATGACTTTTTTGAGAACAAAGATCATTTGTTTGTTTTACCTTATACAGGCACTAATAAACTTTAGAAACTTCGATCAATATAAATAAATTATAGAATACATATTTATCTACTAACTATTTATATTATGTAAAATGTTGTATATATTACCAAAAAAATTATTAATTTATCAAAATTTCAATACTTGATACTTTAAAATTTTGAATTCTAAATTGTAGTGGTTTTTTCTTGACCATATGAAAATCTCATCCTAGAGCAATATTTTGTTACACCTAAATTTGATTTCATTCCTTCTTAGTCCTTTTTTGTTACACCTAAATTTGATTTCATTCCTTCTTAGTCCTTTGCTTCCCTGAGAAGTCATTACTTCTATGATACCATTTTTTTTTAGCTGTTCATTTGATTCCATGTAGGTCTATATTATTTTTTATGTTTATTCCCTATACTATCATGTCTCCATGATGGTTTTCTCCACGACTCTTGCCTCTAACAATGATTTGGATGCTTGTATACTATATCATTTTCTCTCACTAGCACCTCCTCTTATTGTTCACCATTTTTTGACATTTTTTTAGCATCTCCTAAATAAAATTGTCCATCTCCTCTTTTTTATCCTCTAATAAATTGAAACAATCCTAATGAGATTTCTAAATTTTCTCTTCATTTACTTTCCTTAAAATGGACTTCAATATAATTTGTAATATCTTGTAGTGTAACATTTTAATGCCTATACCAAAGGTTCATAGAATTCTTTTGTACATGGATGTTTACTATTCCTAGAGAATCTAACCAATGGTAACCAAGAACAATATCCAAACTATTCATGGCGAAAGCTTGAAAATTTGAATGTAAAACATATTTATCCATGGAGAGCTTTACATATTCAAATTTTTTAATATTTGTACCCAATATTTAAATGTCCTCTATGTCCATTTCTTGTATATGTAGATTCTTGGTTAATTCCATGTTGATGGAGTTATACTTGTTGTCGGGGTTTATAGAAACAATAACCTTTTTCTTTTGGATGCATCTATCAAATTGAAGGATTGAATCTTTCTTCATTAGCGATATATTGCATGTACCTAAATCCTCTTCTCCTTCTCATCCTTCCTCTACTAAGTCTTCTCCTTTTTTATCTTCTTTTTCATCTCCCCCTTCCTCATCAGGTCTTTATTTTACTTTTTCTTTTATTCTTTTGGATCCCAACTATGTAAGAAATCTTGTTCTAGTTCATCCAAAGAATAAATATCCTTCCAAAGTGGTGCATACCATTGTTCAAATTCACCTTTTAAAGACAATGAAAAACATACTTTCTAGAATATGCTTTTACCATGAGGTATTTTAAATTTGTATCACTATTCTAATGCGTCTCCACTTCCATCAAAATTATGAACCTCCATTGAAATTGGGATTTAAGAAAAAAAAGTTTTCAATAGATTACCATTCTACTAAATCCAACTTCCCCAAATATGATCCAACCAATTTATGATATAGTTAGCCTCAAATTAAAAGTTAAAATAATAGATCTATAAATTTTGATTATCTTTCTAGAAATACATAAATTTTTATAAGAAAAATACCTTTATTTGTGGCCTAGAAATAAAATTTATTAAAAACCATAAAATTGAAATAGTTCAATTAATATTGATTTAATAAAAACCTAAACTTTGGACTGTATATTCCTTATTTGATCTTTCAACTTTGGTAAAATAATTATAAAAAATTGCAATCATTTGGAAAAATATAGGAAAATGTTCAAAACTAGGATTTTCTTACCTTGGCCCAAATCATAGCTCTAACACCACTTGATAAGATCCACACATATAATAAAAAACACAAGATATGTTTGTGGGACAATATGTCAAAATATCCAAATTAAGAAAAAATAGAATAGAACCTTGAGGTAGGGTAAAATATAGTAGTTCTTATTGAAGTAACTACTCTATGCTATATCACCAATAGATCCCAAATATAATATCATACTTAATAAAAATCCTTAGAGTGATAGAATCTCCTTTAAATAAAGACTTCCTAATAATACAATGGGTGGGTAATCCTAATGAGGGTCTACTCATTACCTAATATAATTATTTATGCAGTTTGTACACATGATCCTTTATAACTAAAGAGATGTGTGTCACATGTTGGCATTTCCATCCACCTAAGTATATTATATAATACCTTATCTCTAGGTACAATATAAAATGCCAGGAGAAAAATGTAATCAAATATTTCATTTTGGCTATAATATGATTATGTATAATAAAATGTGATCGTGTTTTGTTACCATAAAAACAAAAAGAAAAAAAACCCAACTATCCATTCATAGCTATGACTTGGAGAGGAGTATGGGTATTTTGAGAAAAAATAAATTCCTTTTTACACAATTGACCCTACCCCAAGTTTTTTGGTAATGTCATGTCAAAGGAGAGGTAAGTACACAATATTTTTTATGGTTTTTAATAAAAACATGTTTATAGTTTTTTATAGATTCGACTATTTTGAAATATATTTCTTGTGTTATTTTTGTAATTTAACAACTTCATAAATCCTAACCCCAAATATAGTATACTTGAATAAATATTTTAAAGCTCATCTTGTATCATCCCAATCTACTCCTACCCTTCCAACAAACCCTAGGGAAAGTTAAAAGAGAAATTATTAGGGCATTTAAAAAAATACATGTCTAAATAACTAGTTTTATTGAATCCAATGCATCCATAGGAAACTCACACCATGCATTACTTGATTCATCATTGGAAATAATGGTGAAACAAGTTGACTCAATCATGAGCTAAATGATAAATGGAAATCTCATAGAGATTTATGTCACCAATATAATACAATAATGTTATCTTACAATGAAGTGAGAAATCTAGATAATCATATTATATTTTGTGTGTTTTTATTGATCCCAAAACTAATACACCCCTTCCAATGAATTTGTAGAGATTTACAATTCATTGGTACACTCATCTTGATATAAAAAATGATTGGGACATGTGGTGGATGGTCTTTGACCATTCTCCATGTAATAACCATGAGGTGCCACTATATTTTTTGAGTAAAAAATGCTATAAATTTGTCCTTCATAAAGTTCTCAATTATTTTTATGTGGAGTTTTAGAGTAGAGGTAGAGGATCTACCCATGATATACTATCTAAGCTCATGGAATACCAAACCTTCAATGATGACCTCCAGCCTAAAAATTTGTACATCATGTGATGATGCCATCAACATCAAGGAGATTGTGGAGTTGCAAACTCTGCATGCCATAGCTAGTATCAAAGACAACCTTATACAACATGGAAAATAATTGTCCCATCATTGTGGTCTAATAAATTATGACCAGGTAGAAAGATCATTGAGTTCTAGTGCTTCTACCTTCCACCCATACTATAGTTGTTATCATTTTTTCTCTAGATAAGAATGTGATCCATAGAGTTCAAAGGGTGTCACCTCCCATGAGTGCATTCACTATCACTATAGATATATTGGGATAAAAAAGGGCAACCAATGATCAATGATGACCTATTACACAATTTATCTAATGATCATGTACATGTATTTTAATATGAATTTTTATATCTTACATTTTATACTTAAAATATTAACATGTAAATTAATCTATAATTGCATAATTGAGTTAGTATTGTGTATTTTCTATATATTTCATGGTCTAACTTCATAGAGTGGTACATCATTAACCATTTTGCTCTTACCATCATACATGCCTATTGATAGTGGCAACTATGACATTGGTTTCACTGAGGTACATTGTAACATGTTTTACATTTTTTTATTGCAAAATATCATATTATTGTTTATGTATACGTGAGTTGCTCAATTAAATATATCATTTTTTATTTATTTGACAAGTTCATCTATCACACCTCTTGATCTATGAGAAAAATTGAATTAATTCTCATGTTGCTACAATAATTTCATCCTAGATGTGTCTAACACATGCATAAGTATAAATGTATTCATTTCACTGTCATTAGTTTGCCTCAATTAACATAATTAGATATTAGAAAATAATAAATATATGTTGTTTTTGTTGTGCTGCAAATTGATACAAACACTCCTATCTAAAGATAGATAGACCTCTCCTGATGATGATGAATGTCGAGTGCTTATTAGCCGATAGGCTATTTGTTTGAAGTTTTCATTGGGATTTTCGTCAGCCTAGCCGTGAATTGGATTTTCCAGCGCCAGAGATGTCCTGGCCGGTGGTGACTTGACTAGGTTTTTTTTTATGGCGACGTGGATCTTGGTAATTATGTGAGTTGGTGGTGGTGGAGTTGGTCACCTTGATATGTGGAAGCAGAATGCTAAGTGTTTGCTTGTGCAAGGGTTACTGCATCCTGCTCTTCTTGTATGATGGCGCGGGACACAATAAATACAATATTCAATGTTGCAATGTGGGAAAGTATACTCTGAAATGTGCCAGAAAATATATTGATTAAGTTGCATTATCGAAAGAGCTATTGTGGTGTTGGTTTGATAGCAGACTATTCTAAAAATCATCACCTTCAGCTCCGTAGTTTGTTTGATAGCATACTATTGTAAAAATCATCGAGATCGGCTCAATTTTATAGCAGATTGGAGGGTTTTAAAACTATTGTTCTTCGTAATCTGTAAGTCATTTTACATGGGTGTTTTGCATAAATGAATTATTTATTGTTTATGTTAAAACTGTTGTTCTTCAGAATTTGTAAGTCATTTTACATGGGTGTTGCAGTGTGGGAAAGTATAGTCTTAAATGTGCCAAAAAATATATTGATTAAGTTGCATTGTCAAAAGAGCCATTGTGGTGTTGGTTTGATAGTAGACTATTCTAAAAATTGTCACCTTTAGTTCTGTGGTTGGTTTGATAGGAGACTATTGTAAAAATTGTCAGCTTCAGCTCCGTTTTATAGTAGATTGGAGGGTTTTAAAACTGTTGTTCTCCGCAATCTATAAGTCATTTTACATGGGTGTTTTGCATAAATGATTTATTTATTGTTTATGTTAAAACTGTTGTTGTCTGAAATTTGTAAGTCATTTTACACGGGTGTTTGGCATTATGGTTTTGTATGGATGGAGAAATTGCAGTTAAATCTTCTTTCTTTCATCAAAAAATATGGTTAGGGTTAGTAAGTTTTTCATCACTCATTTATTGTTTGTAGTTATCTCTGTGCATTTTTGGCCTTATACCCATTACCATAGGAGCAATTGTAGTTAAATCTTGTTTCTTTCGTCAAAAAATTTGGTTAGGGTTAGTAATTTTATCACCCTTAGTTTATTGTTTTAGTTATCTCTGTGCATCTTTTTCGTTACACCCATTAACATAGGACCAATTGCAAATTAACACAAGAGTGATTGCATATATATATATATGCAGAGGGTTAGTATGAAAGAAAAAAATGTTGGAGATAAAATTAGCTTGGTGGCTGTTAAGTGTTATTCTTTCTAATATCTCTTTTATCTGTTCAATTTATTTGTTTGAAGTTTTTGATGGGATTTTCGTCAGCCCAACCGTGAATATGATTTGTCATGTAATAGCTCTTTTATAATTTATCTATTTGTCTATAATATTTAGTGCCACGAAATGTAGCTCAAATTTTTGATTAAGTCTGTGGTGTTATAGGCATTTTGTTAAGGTTATTGCTACTCATTGGATTTACAAGTTCTATTTAATTTGGGTTTGGTGCCAAAGAATGTAGCTCGAATTTTGAATTGACAATCCAACGCTTACATAGACTGCTTGTCTTGTATGCATATGTTTAGTGTGGTTTTTCGATCATCTGTGATTTACCTATGATTCTTAAGTGTTTTTCTAATAGTTGTTTTACAATTTCCTTATTTTGTCTATAATATTTAGTGGAAAATAATGTAGCTTGAATTTTGAATTGAGAAGCCAACTGTTACATAAAATTTGTTGTTACACCTTGTCTAGATAGTGATAGAATTTTAGGTAAGCAGGAATATGCTGCAAACTCAAATCTATACATGCATTTGACTTAAACTAGGTTCTTCACTTTGAATATTCTTTGTAAGTAATTTCACATACATAGATGTCCATATATAAACTTTTTTGGTCAAGGGAAATTGGAAAGACCTATTAGAAAAACACTTAACAATCACAGGAAAATGACAAATGTTGGAAAACCCACATTAAATAGAACTTTAGAATATGGAGAATAGAACAGTCAAACTACGATAATGAATAGTTTGGTATGGGGAATTGGAAAAAAGAATATCATGAAGAATAGTTTGTTATGGGGAAGTTCAAACAGTTGAGAAAAAAGGAATATCACGAAGCATATTGGTACAAGACAAAAAGTGAAATTGAAAAAGAGCTATTAGGAAAACACTTAAGAATCACAGGAAAATGAAAGATGTTATGAAGCCCACATTAAATAGAACTTTAAAATATGGAGAATAGAAGAGGAAAACTATGATAATGAATAGTTTGTTATGGGGAACTGAAAAAAAGAATATCATGAAGAACAGTTTGTTGTGGGGAAGTTGAAACAGATGAGGAAGAAAGAATATAATGAAACATATTGATATAAGACACTTCCATCCCAAGTAATTAGCAAGCTCCACCGCTTACATAAACAGACCTGAGAAGTTTGTTCCAGGGAGCTTCAAGTAGATTAGGAAAAAAAGAATATCATGAAACATATTGATACAAGATTCAGGCTATGTTCTTTGTTAATAAAATTGAAGACAAATAGATAAATTGTATAAGAGGTGTTAGAATAACAATTATTTGCTACAAGTCATTTCACATGGGTATTTTGCATAAATGATTTGTCTATAATATTTAATGCCAAGCAATGTAGCTTGAATTTACAATTAAGTCTATGGTGTTATACACATATTGTAGAGATTGTTGCATCATATAATTGTTGTCATAGCCTAAAGAAAATAGGTATCGTCATAAAGAACTGGGTTTAAATAATTGATTTGGCAAGTTGAAAATATATTTGTATAAGTGTGGAGAAAAAAATAGTTTGGTGGCTTTTAAGTGTTATTCTAATAGCTCTTTTATTTGTTCAACTTTATATTTTTAGCCGATAGGCTATTTGTTTGAAGTTTCCATTGGGATTTTCATCAATCCAACCATGAATAGGATTTTTCGTCTAATAGCTCTTTTACAATTTCTCTGTTTGTCTATAATATTTAGTGCTAGGCAATGTAGCTTGAATTTATGTGTATATATATGTATTGAATTCCCCATTTCATATTTAAAAAAATACATATAGGCAAAAATATATATCATATATACAGACGAAGACCACTGTGGCTCGTTTGAGAATGCAACCGCAATTTATATATGCACATGTATATCTAAACAACTGTGTATGGTATCTTTATCTGTATTTAGGTAGACTTTGATTTAAAAAGAGTTAAAAATAGCATATGTAAGTATTATTTAGCTTTTGAGAAAATTGCTACAATACAACAATAGAATTAAATGATATAGCGTTGAGATGTTAATAACAAAGAATTTAATGGTGTAGTATGTGTAACATGTTCATAAGAAATCTATAAAATTGATTGCACCTTGGCAGTGAATGTCCCTATTGGAACTGAATACTGAAAACATTGTAGATTGCATTTGTTTGGTCCTGCCATCTTGATTGCCATTGTCTAGCACCGCGAGCAACCATTTAACATTCGACTTTTGTGTTTGAAGGTGGCCAGGAGTCCCCATGTGGCATATATATTTTAATAAGCTCTGAAGTTAAAAACATGTTGCTGGTTTGCACAACTTTTTCCCTTTGCTTATTGTTTGTTCAGCCTGTTGTGCAACTCTCACATAATTTCCATTTTTTGCATCTTTGGTGCTATACACATTAACATAGGAGCAATTGCAGATTAATAACTCCTCCCCTTGAAATTTATGAAGAGAGAAAACATCCAGACTAGATTTTCCCTTAATTGACTGGCTGAGAAGGCTACAAATTCAAACCTTTTGTTGCCTATAATAATGCCCTACTTTGGAGTAGACAATATCTTATTGAAAACAAAAGGTTTGAATTCGTAGCCTTCTCAGCTAGTCAATTGAGGGAAAATCTAGTCTAGATGTTTTCTCTCTTCATAAATTTCAAGGGGAGGAGTTACATAGTGAGGAAAAAGTATGGTATACACATCTATTTAGATATAGTAGTGTGTATATAAATAGATATATACATGTGTACATATGGATATATATATCTAGTTATATGTGTGTGTCTTTAAATGTACAAACAAAGGGGAAATTCAATGCATATATGTACTTAAAATCATTTCTATTCTTATTGTTGTATAGCCTATTGTTTGGATAAGAAAGGGTGAAAGGATCAGCTAGCAACATATACAAATATCTACATATAGCTATATGTAGAAATATAGTAAAATAATAAAAAACCTGCATGGATATATACATAAGCAACCTCAAAGATAAATAGATACATATAGGGGTATATACATTTTCATTTATCATTTTTATTCTTGTTGATGTATCCCCTGGTGTTTGGACAGTATTAAGAGTGCATTTCTATTCTTGTTCTTGTATCTCGTGTTGTTTGGACAATATTAAAAGTGGAATAGTTATAGATCAATATTTCTAAGTTGTCTACCAATTTCCATTGGGATGTTGCAATACATTAATCTTTTATTTTAATTGTGAAATAGAGTTGTCAATTAGTCAACTCAAATTGTAACATTTTGTCCCTACAAAAACTTCCTAGAACTATGTCTACTGAATTGGGCTTTGTTGATGGGTCTCCAGAGCCCCCCAATATTGATTTGTTGACATCTCCCATTGGTTGGAGTCTGACTTTGAGGGCATGAGCCACCAGCCTTCAAATCCTGATTGCGTAAGTATAAATTTCCTTTCTATTATACCTGTTGTAAAATTGGTGTTATTGTTTCCAATTTTCTTGGCTTTAAGGTGTGTACACACATGGGTGAACCTAAAAAAGCATATAGATGTGGAAGTAGATACGCATTGATATTTTCTAGCATATAAAAACATCCCTTCCATGTATATGTATATGTATATGTATACGTATGTATATATATATGTATACATGTATATGTGTATGTATATGTATGTGTATATGTATGTGTATGTGTATGTATATGTATATGTATATGTATATGTATATGTATGTGTATTGTGTGAATTGTGTAATGTAAATAAATGAGTAATAAAACCACACAATCAATAAAACGTATTATATTAGAGAATTGAATCATAAAACTGATCGGATTGAAACACAACAAATTCCCTAAAATCATTCCATTATTTCCTATCTTCAAGGATTCATGAAATCATAATGGCTCTTACATTTTTTATGCACTTATGACCTTTTAGAATGACAACCTGAAGAACAGAATACTGGAAAATGCAAGAAATCTATTCCTACATGATTGATAAACTATGTGATTTGATGAGTGATGCTATGATGAAGATATGATGCTAATAGTTGTGATGCAAATGTTGTATGAAAGCTAATATGATAATGGAAATGTAGCTAATAACTAATCCATGATTGTAAACTAATATGATTCTATAATGCTAATTACTAAATGCTCCAATGCTAAATGCTCAAACACAAAATGCTCTCATGAAAATTTTGTAGAGTAAGTTTGCTCAAAGATGGGATATGAAAAGCTAGAGAATGATGTTGTATTTATAGGATTTCCAAGGCATATTGTGATGTGGCAGCAACCAACGGTCATGATATTAGCTAGAAAGATTGAGGGTGGAGGATGAAGAAGTTAGAGGGAATCATGGAGAGTGTTTGCTTTAATAGAACACTTTGTCAAATGTGAGAGAATAAATGGAGGAAGAGAGCCAAGTGTCCAAGGTTGTTTCAGAATTTGTTGAGGAAAAAGCCCATTTAAATATAAGGATATTTAAATTCATGAGACAATTGATGAGGTGTCAAGAGGAAAAGTTGTAGACATGTGATTAAATTTAAATTTGGAATTATTCAAATTTATTGAGAAGATATTAATTAAATAAAACAAACTATTGGAATTTGGCATGAGTTTTCCACAGTACATGAAGATAGAACATAAAGCTTTTGGATTAAACTGTGTATGAGTTTCAATCAATACATAGTTTAATCCAAAAGCTTTCTGTTCTATTGGAACTTGTTTATTTAATTAAAATTAGAGGAATATGATTTATGAGAAGAGGAATTAGAAAGTGTGAACATTATAAATAAATTTAGAATTTATTTATAAGTAGATGAAATAAGAGGTTTATTAATTAATTACCTTGTATTTAATTAATTGATTATCTTGACCGATTTTAGGTGTATACATTTTCCCCCTCTTTGAAGTGATGTGTTTATACATTACTTCAAAGAAAAATTTGCTGCTAGTGTTGACAAAAAAATTTCGATATTCCCCCGACGCTGATTTTCTAGTAATAATGGATATATGCCCCCTCAGGAGATAAATTGATAAATTTTAAATTTTTTGAATTTTTTATGATTTTCTGATGATTTGATGATGATTTCAAATTTTTAATGTTGTTGAGTCGATTTATCTCCTGAAAAGTGATGTTGAACCTGTCAGGTGATGAATTGATTAATTAAGCCCCTTTGAAAAATAAAATAAATCAATCCCATTAAAAATCCCACTTAATCACCCTTTAAAAGGTTAAAAGATGTGATTTGAAGTTCATTTGTGCTATTTGGATTTTGAAAATTGAGTGATTAGAGCAACCTAGTGCAAATTGAGCAAGATAGTGATTTCGATCCAAACCCACCGATTCAAGCGCGTGTGACGTCACAATCACTCGGCCTCATATGGCCCTCCAGTACGTACCCCAAAAAACCTCCTCACAATTTTGAATTTCATTTTCTCACATTTTTTTAATGTTTGAAATTAGTTTGATCATGTTTTAGTGCATTCAGGGTCCGATGTAGCACATCAGTTATCTATTCTAGTGCATAGGGTCATTTGTTTAGCACATTTAGCCAATGATGTAGTGCAACAAGATTTTTTAGTTCATTGAAGCCTAGATTTAGTACATCTGATAAATGATGTATTGCATATAGGTCATGAATTAGCACATAGTGTTATCTTCTAGCACATTAGGTAATTTAGCGCATTCCTGTAGTGAAATAGCACATTGATAACTTTTGTTGGCGCATAAAAACCCTGTTATGGCACATTGAGAGTATATTCTAGCGGGGTAAGTGCAAGAAGTTGAGTCCATGAAACATGGAAGTTTTTGCCTTAGCCAAAAAAATGAAATCGACATTGCAAAAATGGGATCTCGCTTTCTAAGAAACAGGATCTTGTTTAGCTTCGGGATCCCGAGCCTAAATTAAAAACAGGATCCTATTTTTTAAAAACGGGATCCCACTTTTTAAAAAAAGGGATCCCGCTTTAAAAAAAATCGGGATCCCGTTTTTAAAATTTTGTTTTGGAAAATTTTAAAAACGAGATCTCGATTTTGAAATTTTTCCAAAATGGAAAGTTTTCAAACGGGATCGATTTGAAAATCTTTCTATTTTGGAAATTTTTAAAACGGGATCCGTTTTGAAAATTTTCCAAAAATGGAAATTTCCCCGCTTTTTACACTTGAAAAATCCCGTTTTGTAGAACCAAAATGGGTCCCGCTTTTAAACGGGATCCCGTTTCCAAAAATTTGAAATTGGCTTTTCTTTGTGGGCGGGTTTCTACCTTGTATTTTGGTTCGGGAAAAGCATTGGGAATCCAAACCTAGGCCTTCAACCTGGTTTGACCTGCAAGTTGAAGGTCCTAACAATGTTAGAGAAAAGTACCGAGTTTGGACATATGACTGATGACTTTTTTGTAGAATTTTTTGATGAAATTAAAACCCATTTTAGATGAGACAATGCAGATTCTAAATATGTAATTTTATTTACAATTGGAGTATTTTTTCTATTTTTCAATTAATTTCTGATGAAACTAGTCCATAAACTTTAAATATCAGGGTTTTTTAATATTTTAATAACTTTTGATCAACATAACATTTTGACAAACAGATTGCATGAGAACAAACTTCAGACAATTATTTTCAATTTTAAAAAAATAAAAAATGATAAGTTAAGGTCATCTTATGCGTGTCGTACATGACGATTTTTCAAAACGAAAAATATGCTTAATAAAAAATTAACAAAAATAAAATATTCAATAAAAAATTACAAAAAAATATCGAGAACAAGCTTCAGTGAGTCACAAATATTTTCCCAAAAGGATTTAGAAAAATACAATAATTTAGGTCAAAATATGGATGTTGTACATGTGCATGGTATGGTAAAAGAAAGTGACTTTTAAACAGTGGTTTTTAGAAATGCCTATTGAAACTCAATTTGTATAACCTGGGCATTGAAATAAATTATATATTTGGAAAATAGACTCTGAGTACTACATTTTATGATTAGTGACTTTTTTGAAGATTCCATCTCTAAGTGCTTCAAATTTTAAAGTCAAATGTGTCAAA
Organism: Sequoia sempervirens; assembly: GCA_007258455.2. Taxonomy (NCBI): domain Eukaryota; kingdom Viridiplantae; phylum Streptophyta; class Pinopsida; order Cupressales; family Cupressaceae; genus Sequoia; species Sequoia sempervirens. Next base: position 44,837 of record VDFB02292379.1, read on the forward strand.
TGTTGAAAATCAGGGAAAACACACTTTTTGGCCAAAAAGTGGACTCAACTTCTTGCCAGCACCCAGTGCATCTATATTTTTAGTGCTTTGAGACACTATTTGAGTGTATCTAGGGAAGAATGATAAAATTTAGATTAGACTCCTTGATTTTGATGATTGTTGATCACGTCAGCTGTTGATTTGATGTTTGATGATGTTGATAGATTAGATGATGATTGATCTCATGATAGGTGAGATTCAATGATAGGATGATGATGATTGACCTCATGATAGGTGAGGATCAATGACAGATTGATAATTGACCTCATGATAGGTGATGATCAATGATAGGAACTCACGAGATGTGATCAAAATATCATTAGAGTTGATTAGATTGATAGGTTGATTGATGTTGGTTGATTGATAAGATTGTTGATTTGTGATATGTTATGATGATAGGAGCCTTCTATAGTCCTCATGTTGTGAGAGCATTTCCTGAGGACTTGGGATTTGATTTCACATCTGGATCAGACTGATTTAAATGTGATTGGATGATGCAGATTGACTTCATTGATAAATATGCCCCAACATAGGATTAACAGGGGACTGCTGACCACTTTGGCAGAGAGGTGGCACAGTGACCACAACACCTTTCACTTACCCACTGGTGAGATGACAGTGACACCAAACGATGTTTATTGAATTTTGAGGATTCCTGTTGTGGGAGAGTTGGTTGTGTATGATTCCACTGAGCAGGGAGGTACAGATGCATTGCAGAGAGTCTTTGAGGATGATCATATTTGTGGCTATGAGATTCCATGACAAGAGATGGTTGATGCATACAAAACCTTGCCATGTGTTCTTGCTGGATTTATTGGAGGATTTCTATGTCCCGACCGTAGGTCAAAGGGACTTTCAATCGGTTGGGGTAAGATTTTGGAGAGCATAATTACACAGGGGACTTGATATGCTTAGGGATCCTGCATGCTTGCACATTTATACCATGATCTTCACCAGGTTGTTTATCTCAGAGGGGCAGTTTATCGGTGGGATACTACTACAGATATGGGTGTGGGAGCACATAGTTATCACCCGTCCAATGGCAGAGAGACAACGTCTAGCTGGTCGTCCATATGTTCATGGATACACAGGTCCAGTTGTCCAACATAAGCTGGACAAACTGGAGTATTGGAGGAGGGTATTGGATGATCTCAATACAGTTACATGGAGGCCATATCTTGTCTGTGAGTGGTGGTTGGAGGATGACACCGAGATGCCCTATGTGTGCATGACCAGATATTTGATTGGGAGGACACCATTCATGGTTGAGAGATTCTTTCTTGGGATAGTGTTGTGATAGTATGGTAGACTACAGGTCATGCCCCAGAGAGTGGCTCTTTATGCACGAAGATGGGTGGGTATACTAGAGTGGAGACCCACTTTATCATATGATGCAACGGTTGAGGAGTTCCAGGGAATCTAGGTAGTGATATGGGGGTATCACCTGAAGATTATAAACGTTGCAATATCATAGGAGTATGCCCACTACTTCTTTTCGCATTCCTTCCCATGGATTTCTAGTCCAAATAAGCCAGTACCTTTATTGGATGATGATGAGAGGGCACCACCACATGTACCTAGGCAGAAGAGAGATAAAGGAGATAATGAAGAGGAGGAGGGAGAGAGCAGTGATGATGGAGATGGGGATGGAGATGGTCTAGGTGGCAGAGATGATGGTGAGGGAGATGGAGATGAGGGTGGTGGTGGACCAGTGTTGGATGTGTGGGACTTCAAAGTACCCCAGAGGAGGAGATCCCTGGTGGCTGCAACATAGTAGCATGTTCAAATTTGGTTTCCCTCATGGTAGCAGCAGACTCAGATAGCTGCTTTGTAGGCCTAGGTTGAGACATTACAAGGACAACTGGTACAGATATAGGGTCAGCTACAGACACAAGCACAGGCCCAGGCTTAGGCACATGCACAGATTGCTATGCTCACCGCGAAGAGAGATAGCTTGAGACAACGGTGTGAGCAGGCAAAGGGCTTGGTAGAGAGATTGCGGAGAGTAGACAAGGGAACCTCAACAACAAATTACCTTAGGTAGGTACGACACTTCGTCAGGGAGGCCGAGTATTATAGAGGATGATATCATGAGGTAGTGCCTCCAGAGTGTCCCTGGTTAGTTATGCTTAATCCACCAGTGCCCGCAGTCATTCCAGGACTACCGGCAGGGGTGTTATAGGACCACCACCTCTCAGAGATCTAGGGGCAGGTCCGTCGGGTGGTGCAGCAGGAGGCACAAGGCCAACATTGTCTAGGGGGAGCAACACATAGCTCCATTATGACCACCTCTAATGTATTTTAGACATGATGTATACCTGGATTTAATTGAGACATTATGGTTTCTACCATTTT
>VDFB02292380.1:0-37892 GCA_007258455.2 Sequoia sempervirens
ATTGCAAAAGTTGCATTTGATAATAATTGGTAGCATTGCAATATTGTGCATCTAGACCCTAAATCACACCTATTGACCCAAAACTGACTCAAAAACATATGAAATGGTCTTTTGAGACCTTATTAGATGAAACTAACTTAACCAACACAAAATACCAACTTCTAACCCCCTTATGGGGCATGAAAACCTATGGTGCCCTGCACCACTATCCAAAAGAGTATGGGAATCAAACGTAGAGGCTTTACCTTTTGAAGCTTGAGGGAGGTTAGACCTAGTGACTTTGGGGTGATGGAAGGGGTGGAATATGTTTCCAAAAGAGGGGTTATGTAAGGTTTCCCTTTGAAATACGATTAACACCCTTCTGAACAAGGGAAGGGTTAACAAAAGGAGGGAGGGAAGATAAGGCTAGTGAAAGAGCCGCATTATACCAATATATTCTACATATCAAACCCTGATGTAGGGGTAATATTTTCCCATTTTCTTGTACAAATTTAATAGATTGTTCCAATGAGGAGTGGATCCAAAAATAAAAATTCATTTCCACGTTATGATGAACAAAATTTAGCACAGGAAACAAATGAGCATGAAATATTTTAAAATGACCAATAAGGGTAATGTACCTCATCAACACCTTGGAAATCTTTTTCCACACACCAAGAAAATCCAATCTATTATAACTATTCTACAACCTGTTGACTTTATCACATTTCTTTAATAATTTTTCCATATCTCTTTAATAGTTCCCTTTAGGTTTTTTTTTAGAAAGTTAGTGTCCTCAAGTGGGAGGCTCATAGTCGCTGAAATAAGTTCCACAAAAAAAAAGGAGGCCCCAAAATTTCACAAGGTATCCCTTCTAAGAATTCACAAACTCTATGAAAAGGTTAGGGTCATGACCCTTCAAAGGCTCAATGGACGAGGAGAGCTTCCCTTTTTACAATATAGGGCATATTTTAGGGTCATTTATCATAGATTCAGAACTATTGGGTTATTCTTCAGCTAGTTCCCCATCCATAGTGGTTGACAAGGGAGCAATGGAATAGTTGTTTAAAACCAGTCGATGATGACTCCAAAAGCTTTTAGCAACCACAAACAAGGGAAATTACCCAACTCACCTAGGGTTATTGTACTCCACATAGCCAAGGGGCTTGGAACCACTTAGGACATGTTTAAAAAGGATATTAAAAAACATAACACCCTAACTTGCACTTAGGAAACTCCATTTCTTTATCGCTCTAACCTTTAGGCCTCTTTACCCTTATAAGCCTTGTAGCCTTTCCTGGGAGGATAGTCAATATAAAATCCACATACAAGCCTATAGTAGGCCCAAACCACTAAACTTAGACAGGTATTATATGCCCCTACAAGGCCCCAAAACCTCCCTTTGTGACAGTGAGTAGAAAAGGTGCAATGGACCAAAACAATGCTGCTCCAAGAGGCCTAATTGGTTGGCTACAATAGGATTTTTGATTATCTAGGTTCTCCCCTTCACCCCAAAGCCTTGAAACAAATTATTATAGGTTAGTCACATATATTTCTATCATCCCTAAGTGCCTTCACTATTAAAATCACCCTAAACAAGCAAAACTCAACTTTTTGCCTCGATCATGAGAGGCTTATTTCAACCTCCAACAACCCTGCCCAATGTCCTCCAATTGAAATTTGAATTAGTTGGACATTGGAACTAATAAAACTTCATTTTAGACACCAAATTTCCTCATCAAGGAAAGTTACACAACTACCACAAACCTGACTACAATGAGTCTTCAAGAGGTGTCAAAGGCATCAAAAAACACTTCAAAACACCAAGGCAACTCCCCTCAAGCACCTGGTTGCATCATGAAATTTTGATTCTTTAATTTTCGAAGGTGACCAAGCTTATAAAGTTCGGAATTATTCATTTAACCTAAGGTTTTCTCCTAAGGGTATGTGTAGGATCATCATGGAAAAAATAGGCCCTTAAGTGGCAAAAAATTCATAAAAATCAGAGTTAGGCAACTTGACATAAAAATTTGAATAAGTTATATGTATTATTTCAAAAATATGTAAGAATAGAATCTGTAGAAAATTTAATTTAGTTTCTAAACTAGTAGGTTTATTTTTATTTTATTTTTAAAATATTTAGTGAAAATTTGAAATTTCAATGTAGTAGTACTTAAATTTTAGGGAAAAAATAAGAAGTAGATGTATGTCTAACCACCCTAACCACAATAAAATGATAATTTTTTTTAATAATATTTTAGATATAAGTAGAGGACTCATGTCCTGATGTGATGCATATTGTTTTATAATTTTTTTCTATGTAAATAATTAATTATGAATTTTTTAATACAACTTTAAAAAAATAAAAAGTCATATGTTTGACCACCTTAACTTGGTCAAATATTCAGGAAATTCAATTTCTTTTTTTTTAATCCTATAGTATGCAAAGCATAGAATGTCATGCATATTTTGGATTAAAAAAATGTGATATCATTTGAAAGGTATAGATGTTTTTCAATCATCCTATCAATTAGGACTATAGTTGTAATTCAAATAGAAATCTAATAATAATTATTTATTAAATTCAAAGTAAAGCATAATTTATATTGGTGGAAAGCTGAGAATCTCCTTTAAAAACCCTTTGTGTTTCATCAAGTTTGGGTAAAAAAATAGTTTTCAGCTACATACCCTACAAATACCCATCATATTGCCACTTTTTGGTTCATCATGATCCTGCACATACCCATAATGCGATCATTGGAAAAGTATGATCAAATTCTTCTATTATGAATAACTGGTCTATTTTCCTCTAGTAATCACTATAAATGTTTGTAAGGATAAAATGACTAATTGTATTAGGTAGGAGAGAATCAACTTTCAGTTCTTCAAATATTATATCCCTCTATTTATAATTTTTAAGGGTTGTGTGTGGAGGAGGTTATCACTACCAAGAAGGGAGGAGACCTTTCCTTGCATATGTTTGTGGTGGAGGTATTAAAGAAGAATTGTATGCCTCTATTTCCATTCATTAGATCTAGCTTATCATAGCATATACTTGGGCTCCTTTGCCCTTATAAACTTCCATTTGTTTGAGTTTAAGTTATGTAAGCGTAATTCCATGCTATGTTGAAATATAAGAGGTGGAGGAGGCCAAAAGGAAATAACCCCTTTTTAGTTGTACCTTCAAATTTTTTCTTATTGTTTTTATGTTTTTAGAAACTTTGTGGACATAAGATTTGAGGTAGGTCATACAACAAAGAATAACATGTTCCCACCAAGAAATTGAACCTCAAAAGTTAGTTGGACTTAATTATGAGTTCTAGATGAGAATGATGACAACTTCAATCTTTTTAGAGGATGTGGGAGGAATTAAGCTTAACACGGAGGATGTTGGGGGTAACTAGGTGGTCAACTAGCTAGATTGACATGAGCACATGAAGGATCAATAAGAAAAGGAAACTATAAGTTGAAGTTGTGCAAGATGATTGGAAGGGGAGGGACAAACATAAATATTGGAGGAAAAATAAAGATAAAGTGGTCAAATTCACTAAGCTTGTAGAGAGGGATAAGTCTACAATTTCTTTAGACTCATGTGATGAAGGTTATGTGTGATGAAATCCTATACCTCAACAAAGATGTGAGTAGATTATGGGAGTTTGGCCATGACCTGAGGCTAGTTGATAAAAATGTGAAAGATTAAGGTTTTTTTTTTTTGCTTATCTTATACCATTTTACAAGAATGGGGGTGCTAATGTACAAGAAGATCTTTGGAAACTAGGCATGAAACTTGCAGGTTAAAGAGAATGGGGGTTCCAAACTTACAATACTCATTGTCCCTTGGTCGTCAATTTCCCTGAGTTTCCTCAACCTCATCCTCGAAGGCTGGTATTGACCTTGTTTTCACTCCAAACTCTTAGTCGATGTTGGCATTGAATTTGTTTTAACTCAAACTCTTCCTCAGCATTGGTATTGACCTTGTTTCCACTCCTCCAAAATCTTCCTTAGCACTGGTATTGACCTTTCATTTCTCCAAGTTGATGAGCTACAACCTAGTTTTGTTAGGTTTTAGAGTATGTTAATTAAATTTAAGATTATGGCACCATTTAGCTAGGTTTTAATATTCTACAATATAGTTAAGTATATATTAGCTATATTTTACATAATAAATAATATAATTATTCAACTTATTATAATTATATATTATATTCTTTAACAAAATTATTAAATACATATAAAATTATTATAATTAATAATTAATAGAAAGTATATTTTTATATAATAAAAAATATAATTAATATAATATATATTTAATATAATAGTAATATTAGATTAAATTATATAAAATATAATTATATTTATTATTATATAATAGTATATATAGTCTTTTACAAGATATTTTAGAGGATTTTACCATTACACTATAGATGGTTTATCATTAAATGGCAATTGAAACTTTTTTTCCAATGACACAATAGTGGTTTCCAGGCATGAGATTTGTCTCAAGCTCAAATCTCACAATATATGTAGCCTATTAGCTAATACAAAGAGAGATAGAAACTAAAAAGATAGAGAATGAGAGAAATAGATGAACTTATAGAGATATGGAGAGAGAGAGAGAGAGCACAAGAGAGAGAAATATAAGAGATACAAAGGAAAAGAGAGAGGGAAAAGAGAAACTAAATTTTGATTGGTTGTTTCATGTCAACAATCCAAGGATGGCATGTGTCCTTGGGGAGTTATGCTCAAGGTAGCATTCCATTTGATTAAAGATATGATAATTCTCCTTTGTAAACTCTTCAATGTACCCATTGCACACTTAAGGAGGAAAAGATAAATATAGGGAAGAAAATATACATAGAGAGGGAGATAATGAGAAACATGCAAATAGAAAGGGAGACAAAGAGATAGATATATGACCTCTATCTTTTGAGCTATCTCTCCCTCTCCCCCCTTTCTCTCTCATTCACTCCATATCTCCTACTCTATATCTATATCTCTATTTCTCTTTTTATCTCCCTCTCACTCCTCTCTCTATCTCTTTCTATCCATATATTTCTCTACCTCTATTATGATCTCTCTATCTCTTTCACCATCCCCCTCTATCTATATATATCATCCCCTTCCATTCCTCTTCCTCTCCCTCTCCCCTATCTTCTTCTCTCTCACCCTTTCTACATATCTCTCTCGCTCCCCCTCTTCTTTCTCTCCCTTTTCTACCTATCTATCTCCCTCTCTTCTCTCTCTTCCTCTTCAACCTATATCTCCCTCTCTTCTCTCTCTTCCTCTTCAACCTATATCTCCCTCTCTTCTCTCTCTTCCTCTTCAACCTATCTATGCCTCTCTCCCCCTCTTCTCTATCTCTCCTCCTCTACCTATCTATATCCCTTTCTCTCCCTCCCCCTCTCTATCTCCCCCTCTCTATCTCTCACCATCTCTCCCTCCCTATCCCCCTATCCATCGACTCTCTATCTCCACCTCTCTTCCTTTTTCTTCCCATATATCTCCATCTCTCTTTCTCTTCCATATATCTCTATCTCTATCTCTTTCTCTCCCCATATATTAACTAAGAAGCCATGCAAGCATACAATAGTATATGTTGGTAAAACTATAATAGTGTTTTATTAAACTATAAGTAAGGCTTATCTTTGTAATGTCAAGCCTTCTTATAAAATTAGTGTTTTATTAAACTATAAGTAGTTTATTATCACCACTCTTCATTCCACATGAAATGCCAAATGTAGCAATTGTTTTGTTGCTTTTGTCAAGTTTCATTAACCAAGGTATTTAGTGGATTGAATAAAGTTGTGTTATGACCCTTGGTCTCTATAAAATAATTAGACAATATTAGGGAGATTAGGAAGGGGAGAAAACTAAACTCCTTCAAAATAGGGGTAGTTATGGGTTTGTTGGTTTTCTTTGTATACTATATACTTAGTTCCTCTAGGATAAATAAGTCACTATAGAAATGAAAGATGTTTAATTATCTACCTAATACTATTTTGTGTTTTTGAAATGGAAGAGATCTTCAACTCTATAGATATTGCTATATGCTAATGGTCAAATTGTTAGAATATTTAGATCATTTTCTTCATTGTGTATTCTAACTAACACAGAGTAATATTTTTCATTTTAATTGACTACTACATAATAGTTTATGTCTTGAAAGAATTGTTTCCATTCTTTCTAGTTTTTAAATTGGAATACAAATCATATTTAAGTTCACACCAATATACTTCTTTCATAAAGAAATTTGTTTGATTTTTCCTTGCTATTTTCATCTTAAAATTTTAAAAAATGTATTCTATAATATAGAATTAAATTTTCAAATTGGAAAAAAAAGATTCTAAGAGATATATTTAATCATAAATTTTACAACCTGCCTTTAAGAGGCTTCCAACAAGTTTAGAATGACCAATTTAAACAATCCAAACAACTCTCAAAGCCTGAAAAAGAAAAAAAGTTAAATTTCACACTTTGACTCCTTGATTAGGATGATTAGGCCTATTTTACAAAGAAACTAACCTTTAAACTTGTCATATGCCCATGAAACCTTGGGGCAGCAATTTTTATGCCTATGTTGGAACTATAAAATTTTGAAAATTTTATAGTGATTTTGCACTCATTGATTCCCTAAAGAAAACCTTATCTTGAGTATAATCCATCATAGTCACATTTGATCACATTATTCTTGACCATTTGATATCATGAAAAACCTCCAAAATCTAGTATTCAAATAACCCATATTGGCAAGAATTTGTGTAGGTCTATCTAATTCATAAATCATTATATTCTCATTTTCAATAGATTGGTGAAAGAATAGAAATGTCACACCGATTGGATTACATAAGAAGATACACATCAAGATGACACAGTCCATTGTCTCATCGATAAAGAGATTTGTTGGCAATACAAGTTCCATTGTGGTGAAATGGAAAGGTCATACCGAGCATATAGGTCTCACTAATGAAGTTCCATCAACAAGAAACCTGTATTGTCTCACTGATCAAATACAAGGAATTGTATAAGCCAAACCAACACCATCGGAGTAAGATCCTTGAGTCAGCCTAAGTGCATTTGTCTCGCTGATGAAATATCAACAATAAAACACTCATCTTGTCTTGCTGACAAAACAAAGAAACATACTATTGACAAGATAAACGCTATTAGAATGAGTTCAAAATTTCCCCCCGACTCTCTATGTCACATTGATAGGATTGAATTATTAAGTATCTTGGTGATGTGCTTAAAATCAAAGGAAGTGATCATCAAAGAGACTTATAACATTAGGCATTAGGAAAACTACTAAAATTCTTTGTGATACATGATGTCTTGCCGATGAAGACACAAACAAATCAAGATGGTCATTAGGGTGAGATGAGGTCATAGTGAGCATATATGTCTCATCAATGAAGTTCTATCAGTAAGAACCTTGTTATGTCTCACCAATCAAGGCACAAGGAGTAATATCATCCAGACCGAAGCCATCGGTGTAAGATCCCTAAGACAACCCGACCAAATTTGTCTCACCGATGAAAGATCATTTGTGAAGCACTCATCATGCCTTGTTAACAAAACAAAGAAACATACTATTTCCAAGACAAATGCTATCGAGATAAGTTCTGAATGTCTATCAGATCCATTATGTCACATCGATAAGATTACATTGGTAGGAGTTTTGGTGACATACTTGAGATTGAAGTAACAATCATTGGGGAGACTCACAACATTGGGGAAACTGTAGAATATCCTAGTGATACATAATCTCTTGCTGATGAAGATACACATGAATCAAAATAATTTTTGGGGTGACTCTGGGTGATATCTATATAAACTGAATGAATGAATTCTATGTTGGTGGAAAGGATGAGATGTCTTTTCAATCAATAGGAGGATCAGTGAATGTTGTTTAAGCTAGAAATAAAAGGATCATCCAAGGTTTGAAATGTCTTGTCGATATGATCACATGATGTGACAGTTAGAAATTCAAAAAATCTGCTACACTCATGCTTAAGCTAAGACATTAATGGTGCCACGAGGCATAAGTAATTTCATGAATTGAAGGGAATTAATCAAAGGCATTGTTGTAGAATTGGTAATAGAGGAAGCAAAGGGGAAAATTGAAGAGCCAGTGTATTTCTTCAGCTCAAATATTTCAAGCGAAATATAGTAAGTTCTTTGTACTCTAAAATTTGCAATTTTGAGAAGATAAAATGGAAGCTACCAGCTTAGGAAAATTAAAGGGTAGGAAACATGGACAAAGTAGTCATCCTAAAGGAAAAAAATAGAAAATTGAGTTTGAAGTTGAGCCAGAGGGCACTAAGAGAAAATTAAATCAAGATCTTATTGATCAATTACCTAGCTTTGGACCCAAATCAAGACATTATGCACAAGTTAGGGTAGAAGTAGATAAATTGGATGATAAATGTAAGAACATAGGTGATATTTGGACCCCAATAAGAGGTTATGAGCTGTTCAATTTTCATTATCATCGAAGGAATCATTTTGAACCTGTATGTAATCCATGGAATCTTAACCTAGGGAAGCTTGTTTTCCCTAATGTGTTCATTAATTTAGAATTGGTGAAGTTGTTAGCTACCCATTATAATTCAAAGATTAAAGCCATCTGTGACCCATCTGGGAAACCATTTGTGCATGTATCAGAAGATGAAATAGGTGATGTTTTCAAATTGGAAAGGGTATTTAATGAAAAAAATGTATGTGAAGAATTAGAGAAGGAATTCTGGAGGATGGACACAATTTATAAGGGTTGGAGGCTACCATTACACAAAACTAAACATGGTGGAAAACTAGTTCCGCTATAAGATAGTGATGGACCCCCATTACATGTTGACTTATTTGTGCCCTAGATGAGATACACCTATTTTTTGGTAGGTCAGGTGTTGGGAATGGAAATCTCTGAATACATGTCAATTGTGCCCATGGTGATTTTAGTAGATATTCAATGTCACAACTCCAGGCCTTTTGACTATGCCTCATATATTTTCAAAGGTCTTGAATTAGGATTGATGGGAATAAAGAATGGAGCCCCTATTTTACATCTTAAGTTTTATTCACTATTAATGCACATAGTGTTATATTTTGGACAAGAGTTAGGGATGTGGCCTGAGGAACTGAGGGTTTCATAGTTCGACAAGGAAGGAAAGTTATTCCCCATTCAATTATGGACTGCTATCTAGGATAACATGTTTGCTAATTCCTATTTTGTGCATTTTGAGGTATATTTTTTAAAACCATTATATAAATTCTACAATCATCTATGTGCCTATTCTTTGTCTGAAGAAATAAAGATGTTTCTTAGACCTAAGGATTTTAATGGGCCAATTAATCACAACTGGGGGGATTGGTACTATTTGGAGGATGCTAGAATGATTAGAGTGTATGGATTTGAGGATACCCCATTTATTTTGCCTGAAACAATTCCAGATAGGATTGTGTATTTAGAAATTGTTAGGAAAATAGACTTTTCTAGTGTTATGAACTTGAGCTCTCTTGGAAAGCAAGATTTTATGCCTAGTAGACTATGCTTTGGTGATTTTACTGTGTCAGAAAAGGAAGGATATGATCTGATTCTTGACAAGTTATTGCAATACAACATGAAAAAAGGACCACCAAGAAAGAACTTTGACCTAGAAGGATACATTAATTCTGCTAAACAAAAGATAAACTTTGGAGGGTATAATCATGTACCATATCAGTTTGATGATATGATTAGGACCTTAGAACCAGATGAAGTAGAAAGAGTGATTGAATAATATAACTAAGGATTACATGATATAGAATTTCTATCTTCTAGAGAGGAGGCATTTGGAGATGATATGCCACAAAGCCCACCTAAAAGGATTTCTAGATTGAGGACCCAAGACTACAAATGCCCTACCAGAGAATTGGGTACTGAAGAAAGCCTAGACACAGACACAAGACAAATGGAATACAAATAATTTGTGGTAGATAGTGAATTTGTAAATTCTCCAGAGTTTAGGGCTTTCTTGTATAAATAGAAATAAAAAGAAATAAGAGAAATAGTTGACAATATCACACCAAGTAATGAGGAGTACTCATTAATGATCTGAAATTGAGTGCAGAAAGAGAGATGATAGGTATGACCCCTAAGAAAGGAAGGAAAATGTTAGAAGATGCTGGTGTTATGATATTTCTAAGGTTGGATCTCACTTCTACCTTGGTTTTTGGCATTTTTCTAAAGAATAATAATGCCACACATAAGTTTAGCTCTGAGGGGGTGACAAAAGTATATGCAGGGTCTAAATATAATCCAAATGAAGGGTCATTAATGATTTTGGCCTTGTATCCACCTCACAGAAAATGAGTTGTTATTGATAATAAGAAAGAATTTGGGCATTTTATGACTCTAAAAATTGGAGAGGTTGATCCTGTGGCAATAATAGAAATTAGGATAAATATAGCAAAACTAAGCAAGGCCCAGATACATCTATTAACTGAACATATTCTAATATTACACATGCACTTTATTAATATTATATTTGTTCACTATAAGATTTCCATTATGAATAGATTGTTGTAAACAAAATCACATCACTTAAGTTTGCTCAGTTCACAAAGGTAGACCCACCTAGGTTTGGCAGCACCTGAAGAGAAGAAGGTTCAAATCATTTGGCCTTGTTTGTTACCCTAAAATCAAGTTCAAATCAAATACAACACATATCTTCACAACATGGAATTGATTTCACATCAAAATATGGTTGTATGTGACCGTATAGTGCTGTAAAACAAGAAAAATATATAAATTTTGAAGAAAAACATAGATTTTTGAATGTTAAGAGCTTGTATTTTAAATCCTCAACCATAGAAAACCTTTACAATGATCACTCTATGCCTTTTAAAGCCCTTTACACCTCATCCACCGAACAACCACCTCTACAACTGACTTTTAATCTTTTATGATCACATGAAACATAAAACACACTAATTTCAAGGTTGTTAGCATCACTATTGAAATGTTTTAATTTTTTGACCTTTCAAATGTATTGAAACTCCTATGAAACCTCTAAGACCATGCTAGTGGCTTGATAATAGCCTTATTATTGACATGACACTAACCTTGCACCCTTCTACATGTAAAATCTCTAATTTCCCTTAAAAAGGCTACAAAACTCTTTAGTGCAAGACTCAAACTCATAACTCAAAACTTTACCTAGAACATGACTAATGGTCTTGAGTGACCTTATTCACAATAAAAAATTCTTGAAATTCCTAAACCAACCGTTTGAACTCCCTAAAATTATCATCACATGATTAAGCATAGAAGATGAGGTGTAGGTGCTCCTACACCACTACCCCATCCAAAATTCTCACATTACAAAAAGCCACAATGTTCCTCCAAGATAAGCCAATAAAATCCTACCTTATGTGTCCTAGTAATGAAATTGGAAATGATCCTAAAAATGACATTGCGAAGGGTGATTGGTCTAAAAAATCTAAATGACTTTGCATTTATTTCACTACTATGATCAATGTAACATGAATTAAAATTAAACATTAAAAAGTACATCATGAATTAATTATGTAATGGCATAAAAATTAAAAAAATGATGAATTAATTATGTAACCAGATAAGTCAAATATAATTTTATCAAAAAATTAATATCAAATAGATAATATAATTGCATAACTCATACATTTTAATTTCATTGATCTTCTTCATCCAACTCTTTGTATATATCATCCAATCCAGATTCGACATTGTAAGGATTGGTCATATCATCAACATCGTCATTTATATCAATTTGAATAATATCATCATCCACATGGATATCATCTTCATGAACATTAACTCCTATGTCATCATGATCTAGTTCCTCCTCTTCGACATCTTCATTAGGCACATCATCAATTGACTATTGATCCTGATCATCATCTATATTATCTTCTAGTTCTTTGGTATCTTCTTCTTCCACCACATTATACTTTACCGGCCTTCCTCTTGGATCATTTCTAACAACAAATGACCAACCCAATTTACCTAGAACCTCTGAGTAAAATACTTGCTCACATTGGATTGGAAGAACATAGGGCTCATTTCTAGCTCACTCGACCGACCTTGTATTAACCATGGTAAATCCATTATCATGTTCAATAACAATTCTCTTAGGATCATTTTCATTCAATTGTAGCTCGTACCATAGGATGACGAACATAACTAATTTGAAGGACTTAAAGTCACACTCATGTATATCATCCAAAATCCCATAGTATCAATTTTCTAAGACTTTTGGATGTATGTCGCTTCTAGATGAAACATTAGTCACCTAAAAGACTTCACTTATCCAAGAATCACAAGTTTTCTTTGTGTCATCTAACTTTGTGGTGTTTCACTAGCAATATCTCAAACATGTAAAAATTATTGCAATATCGTCAGCTGATAAACATATTTATTCTTGGCTAAATGTATCCAAAGAAAAAAATCTCAACATATATATACACCAATATAATTGAAAATAATTAAATAATATAGGTGATTAATATATTTATACATACTTGTTTATCTCTTAAACCATATGCTAATTCAATTTCCCTTGGTGTAACATTGGAATCTCCATTACAATGAGCTTCTTTAACCAATGAAGCCACACATTCCAATGTTAATGCGCGACTAGATTGTTAACATCATTCAATCCATATCATCATCCAATCAAGATTGTTTGTAATGTACAAATGTAGTGTTGTAGACATAGAAAATATACAGATTGATATCGCACGCTTGATCCTAATCTACTAACATCGCTTCACCTTGAATTATCCCTTTGTCTAACCATTTAATCGAATAACCTTATTTGATTAAAGTCATCATAATTCCCCTTTTAATTAAATAGATCCCTCAATTTAATTAAATCATCATCTCTGTGTAATTAGCTAGGTCATTTCATCTTCCTATCTTTATTTAATTAAATAATCCATATTATTTGATTAAATTTCTAAAGTTCATATAATTAAATTAAATAAATCAAACATTTATCTAATTTACTCTATCATCACCCCTTTCGGTTAAATAAATCAAAATATTTATTTAACTAGATCTTGTTATGCCGTGCATAACCACCCCATTTTGTTTTGGAACAAAATAGGTCTCCCTTGTCTGTTCTGTTTCTTTTGGCCTTTGGTTTTCTGTCTTAGGCATTTATTTCTTTTATTCTGTCGGAAGTGGAACCGGGACCAATATCGAGCTTGGAATTACATCCAAGTTGTGGTCTTGTTCCCCCCAGTTCCGGTTTGATAGTTCCTGTATTTTTTCATCTTTCATTCTCTCGGAGCTGGGTCCGGGGCTGAATCTGAATTTGAACTCTCAACAATTCAAATCCCGTGTTCCATCCTAGCCTCGACTCCCACCTTTCCCTTTGTCTCTTCTATGGTTGGTCATTTTCCTCTCTTTCATGTCTCGGGTCTCGGGGGTTTCCTCTCGTCCTTGGATCTTTTCGTGTTGTTCTAGTTGACCCGGAACTGTTCCAAACCCTCTTGATCCCCATTATGATCCCTCTTGTTCTTTTGATTTTTGTTATTTTTTTTTGTCATGGGGTATTTTCTCCCCTTTCTTCTTCTCTTCCTTGTCCTTTTTCTTTTTCTTTTTTAGGTGTCATTGGAGGCAGGATCGAAACAGAGTCTGAACCTAAAAGTTGAAAAAGTTAATGGTTCGGGTTTGGTTCCAGTCCCGATTCCACTGTATTCGTTTGTTTTGTCCCGATTCCAATCACTTGGTTGGGTGTAAGGTTTTCTAATTGCATCATTACCTTTTGTGGGGCTGGGGCCAGGATGGCAGTATGAGAGGTTGGAATTTGGTTTGTATCTTGTTCCCATTCCGACTCCAGTCCTAGTTCCAATTCCTTTTTGGCCCCGCCCCCGCCGGTTTTGAAGGAGGGCATTGTTTTCGGTTCTATTTTGGTTCCACCTCTACCAGGGTTGGGTTCCTTTTGGCTAAAAGATGAAGGCATAGTAAAATTGAATGAAATCATAAGCAATAGTGTATTTTATTATAATATATTTTATTTTCTTTTGAGAACTAATGGATGCATCTATTTTGCAGGATTGAATTATTTATTTGAAGATGTCTCTCGAGGAAGCCTCACCAAAAGTTTCTGAGTTTAGTATAACATCTTGCCAAAAGGGCGAGGTCTTGCCGAAGGAAGTTGCACTTGGCGAAAGGGGTGTGACTTTGGTATAATGTCTCGGCAAAGGGAGCTAGTCTCACCGACATGTTTCCTAACTTTGGTGTGATGTTTGAGGCTCATTGTAATGTCTGGTAGACCCGATAGAGTCTCACCGAAATAGAATGGGCTCAGGGAGAATAGAGGAAGTTTGGCATAAGGTCTCACCGATCTGTTGGAGTCTTGGCGAAAAGGGAGTGTCTTTGGTGAAAGGTCTTGCCGACCAATCAAGGTCTTCTCGACATGGAGTCTCCTTGAGATGGAATGTGTTCATCGAAGGATGACGGGCTTGATGTAATGTCATACCGATGGAATAAAGTCTTGCCAATAGAGATGAACCTGCCAATGAAAAAAATATCGCTATGACTCTTAGTGCCCGCTATAATGTCTTGTCGAGTGTGGATGTTATGCCGATAACTACTATAGAATGTAATCGCATTAGGGAGACACTGATGGTGTCTCACTCACATGCGATTCATTCTGAATGACTGTTGACCACTCGGGAGTCTTACATCGAGTATGTTCACCCAATCAAAAGAGGCTAAAGGGGCGGACTGGGGACAATTGGACTAGTTGACTACCTCCGTGAAGAAGACTAAAAAAATGTAACCGGTGTGGATCTGCTCTATGAATGAGCCAATGGAGTAGCTTAATGAACGATGGTGTCTGGATCTAATGGGAAGTCTGATGTTGCTTCCAGAAGACAGTTAACTTCCAAAAGGGGTCCAAAGGGAAGAAAGTACCACGAGTCTCAGGGACAGTTGTGGTATCTACTGACAAGAGGTGGATTGGTATTAATGGAAATCTTTTGAGCATTCAAGGTGGCTCCGATGGAGTTCAAAGCTAGACACAGAGGCTAGAAGTAAATGCTATAGTTACAAAATATCTGAAGTCTTCTCCTGGGGATGATCCTCCACTGACATGGATGACAAGGATTCACATTAAATGCAACATTAACTATAGCTGCAAAAGATCTGAGTTTCGACTCTCCTACAACCAACAGATATTTTTTAAACCCTAAAAATAGGGGCTAGCACATTCTTTTTGATACATTCTATATATATGGCATTTTCTTTTCCTTTTCAAAAAAAAAAGAAGTTTTTAGGAGGATAGAGATATAGAAGTTTTTAGAAAAGATAGAGGGGATGAAAATTGCATCCTGTTTCTTGGTAAAGGGAGCTTCTTTTGTCTTCTTAGTTAGGAGTTAGATTTAGCATAGAAAGTAAACAATCTGAAGACATAGGTTTTATATACACTAGTGACTGTGCCATATTTGTAAATGTTGCTTATTTGTTTTACCAATAGTAGGAGCAACCAGACTTGAATCTACTTCATCTTGTGTTCCAGAATGGTATTTATCTTGAGTTAATCATTTGATTTTAAAATCTTTTAAGGAATGAAATCTTATTTTGTGTTTTTTTTAAATGGTAACTTGTAATCAGTTGTTGAAATCAGCATTATGAATGAATGCAACTATGTGTTAATCACAAGTTAATTTTGTTCTTTAGTTTTAGTTAGCAATTCTTTGAAAGGTAACAAGTTTGGTTAAGTTAGATGAATTATCATTCTTTTTAGTACCAAAACCTTGATCTATCTTTTTATGTTTCTTTAAAAACCCCAGTTAAAATAGGTTTAAATTCATGCTTGATCTTAGAACAATCCGCAAGCCCAACACTAGCAGGCACCTTGAATGTTATAGTCACATCAAGCATTGAGTGAAATCAACATAGTTGAGAACCAACTACAAAGACCTTGGGAGCTAAGATATCCATGTGTTATTCTTTCTCTTTTAGGAGAGTAGGATAGTGATATTCTATTTGACTGTTTTTGTGCTATTTTGACCATCAAAAGAGATTTGGTGCTAGAGGGAGGGCCTAGAAGGGAAAGCTTGATAATACTAGGTTTTTTCTCACCAAAAAGGTCCTGTAGAGTCATTCAATCAGCTAAAAATCCACCACCTTTGATAGAACTCAAGACCCCAATAAGGTACAAGAGTCACAAGACTGGGGCAACCATTATACCACCCTTATCAGCTCCGCTCACTCCACCAGGCTTTTCACAAATACCCCATTGGATACCCATCAATCCACCACCGAATCCATCTCAACTGTCATTACAACTAGTTCTATCCATACAATAGCTAGCTCAACCACCACCACCGCTACCAATGGCATTTTTTTAGAATAATCCATCTCCATTGGGGACTATTCCTAGAGGTTTTCATGATATGCCTAAGAATATTGAGAAATTTTGTCCCAAATACATTCATAGTGAATCAAGGAGTGCTAAAGAGCACATACAGGCTTTTAAGGATGCCTGTACCAGATCTCAGATAGCTCACCATGATGTAGTTTGTAGGTTGTTTCCTTATTCCTTAGGTGATATGGCATGCAAGTAGTATCTTAATCTTCCACAAGGTTCTATTTTGACTTGGACACACTTAGAGAAAGCTTTCATTAATAAGTTCAGGGTTTATGTGGATCCAGCTCTTTTATATCACCAATTTGCTACCATCAGGAAGGAGCCATGTGAATCATTTCCCTTGTTCAATACCAAGTTTCAATGAATGTATAGGAGACTATAGGACCCCTATCTATTTATTGAGAATAGTTCCATTCAAGCATACTTTAGGGTTATAGACCCTTTGCTAGGTTTGTTCTTGCAAAGAACTTATCATCCATCTAGCCATTAAGCTGCAACAACAAATTAGCTATCAACAAGGAAGTTTAGGAGGAGGTTTTACTTTAATGGGGTATTAGATGCCTAGCCTAACCCCTTTATTCAATACTATCCCAGGGATGTCTCCTTCCCATTATGGGCCCATGTTTGAGTTGCAGACTCAACCTCCTGTTCCATTCTTTGCCAACAGAGCTCCTGACCTCTTTCAGTAATCACAAGCTCATCATAGCCCGCATGGTCATCATAACCAAACTGGAACACCATATCATGCTATTCAGCCACCATTTACTAAGAGTCTTGAAAGTGAAAAGATAGTCCAACTCACAAACGAGCTAGAGACCTTAAAGAAAAGTATGTCTCAAGTCACAAATGACATGGCTCAACTAAGATTGAACCCCTCTCAGAGCCAAGGTAACTACCCTAATCAAAATAGCAACAATAAGGGTAATTATCAGAATAACAACAATCCCGGCCAAAGAAATTATCGAGGCCAAAATTCCCCTAACCAGGGTTATCAAAATCAAAATAGTGGATATAACCAAAGGCTAAATAACAAGCAACAATGGAATATAGGGCCAAACAATGGTGGAGTCTCTCACAATTGTCAAGCTAATGAGGAAAGGTCACATACTGCAAATGTGGCCATTTTTAATTTTATGACTAACTGGTGCAGGCTGCATACTACTGTAACCCATTCTGAGGTGAACTGCCCTAAAATGGAGAAAGTTTTCAAGATGGCACAGGAAGATGCCAAAATGTTCCAAGGGAATCCTCACAAAGAAGGTGGCTCAGTAGATACAACAATGACTTATGACCTCTTTAAGGAGGAACCTTCATTCCCAAGGCAAGAGGAGAATGAACTAGGGGAATATTTATATGATGCCCAAGCCTTTCAGACAAAGGGGGGACACTTCCTGAGAAATTAGAATAAGGGTCGATTCACTACATCTGCACCGCCTAATCACATGGTGCCTTCGAATCAAAGTGCTGACAACAACCCTCATCCACCAAAAGGTTCATCTAACTTCCATAACAAAGGTAATTCACTTGGTGTTGTAAAAAATAATGTAAGTTATAACACAAAATTTTATATTGTTGCTAAGATACAGAGGCAGAAAACCTCTTTATCATATTTTGACATCCTCAAGTGGTGCCCTACTCAACGAGAGATAGTGTTGAAAGCTTTGGAACAAGCTGATAAATCAAAAGAGAAAAACAAGGTGGTGCCTACTGCAGACATGAATGATGCGTTGTACAGAAGCAAGGTAGGTACCCCACTATTTCTTTTGAGTTTAAGAATCTGTGGAAAGAATCTACATATTGTTTGTTAGATTCTAGGGCTTTTGGCAATGTTATGCCATTTTTTGTATGCGATAAATTGGGATTAAACCCTATCCAAACAAACAAGAAGGTCATCCAACTTGACAAAACAAAGGTTAATGTAGTAGGGGAATTGAGAAACATACATGTGCAAGTAGGATCTGACCCTAGGATCCTAACCAACATAGATATTCAAGTAGCAGGCATTCTTGAGACTTATGGTATGCTATTAAGTAGAGATTTGATGAAAATTATAGGAGGATATCTCTCCCTTGAATTTTCACACATGTGGCTACCATGGAGAGGAGTACCTACATAGATTAGGATTGAAAGTGAGCCTTAGCTCAAGCATGTCATCACCGAATATGATTATCCTAACAAGGTAGCTTACTTTGAAACCGAGATAGGGGTTTACAAAAGAGAAGAAATATTGATCTTCTCAGTTCTTGATTCTAAAGATGTGTCAATACAAAAAATCCCTGACCCCATCAATGATGAAAATCAATAGGCCTTGATTAGGAAGCTAGAACAAGATCAGCTGGTCTTGGGGAAAGACATCGATCTGCAAAGCCTCCTACTCCCTAATTGGTGTAGGATACACTACCAAAATCATTCAGAATTAACTTGTCAACCATGCATCAACATTTTAAGTTATGTTTCCCAAGCTAAGAAAACTAGCCCAAGTCACCTTGAGACCTTTGCAGATCACTCCTCATTTGAAGCCAAAGAAGCAATAATGTTAACCAGGGATAAGATACTTCCAAGGGAAATTCCTCCTCAAATTGAACTTACCCCAGACACATTTCCAAATCAGCATATTTGTAAGGAACAAACCCAGGGTTTATTTGACATCCCTACATTGACAAATATACCAAGACTTAAGGGATTAATCAAAGATACAAGTGACTGTCAGAAGGATAGCCATGGATTATATGATATATCTGTGCAGGGATTGGAAATTACACTTGAGGAACCAGTTGAACACCCATTCCTTGTATCTGATGCCAAAGATCAAGTAGCCCCACCTGTGGCTCATCCTATCCAAGTGCCCACAATGACCTCAAAAGGACCAACTCCAGCTCATGATCAACTGTGGAACCTCATGTTTGATGGATCCAAATCCAAGATAGGTTGTGGTGTCAGGATTGAACTAACTAGCCCAAAAAGGAAAACCTTCTTTGTTTCTTATAGGTTGCAGTTTGGGTGCACTAACAACATAGTAGAATATGAAGCTTTAGCTCAGGGGCTGATTTTTGCACATAAGAAGAAAGTCACTGCCTTGATGGTTAAAGGAGATTCATAAATAGTTATCAGGCAAGTGTACAACCAATACACATGCCACAAGAAAAGGCTAACAACATATAGAAACAGGGTATAGAACTTGATTGAATACTTTGATGCCTTTGGGATTAGCTTAATCCCTATAGAAGAGAATCAGATAGCTGATTCATTAGCTGTTGCTGCAAGTACCCTAGAACCTATGCAAGGCTCCAAGCTTAAGAGATTCTCAGTAGAATTTATTTCCACCCTTGCTATTCCTGATAATGTCATGAACTTTTAGGTTTTTTATGATGATCGACATATTCTTTCTTTTCTAGCAAGCTCAGATGTTTTCCAAGGGTAGATCATTGATGAGTCCAACAGGAATCAAGGAGATTGGAATCCTGAATATTGTGATACAGAGGGGGTCCTTAATTTTAAAAGTAATAGCATTCCCAAGGGAATGGTGGCCTTGGAGAGAATTTGTGATTCAGACCCAAGGGCTCAGGAGAAGATATCTGCTGAAGATAAGGGAGGTGAATATGAAACTATTAACCTAGTTGATACTGGCCCAGAAAGAAATGTTTAGGTAGGGAAAATTTTCCCTGAAGCAATCAAAAAATATATACTGAGGGCACTAAAAAGGGATATTGCTGCTATAGCCTAGGGATATGAAGATCTAAGGACATTTGATGCTTTTGTAATGACTCATACTATTCCCCTGAAGCTCGAAGCCAAGCCATTTCGACAAAAGTAGCGGCCTATCAATGCCCTGATTGTACCATTGATCCTTAAGGAAGTTCATAAATTCCTTTTTGCAAGAATAATCTTCCCTGTACGACATTCAACATGGGTTGCTAACTTAGTCCCAGTCCATAAGAAAAATGTAGAGATCACGTTGTGTGTAGACTTCAAAAATTTGAATAGAGCTTCAGAGAAGGACAACTACCACTCCCTTCACTGGACGAAGTCTTGCAGACTGTCAACGGGTCTCAGATGATATCATTCCTAGATGGTTATTCTAGATACAATCAGGTGATGGTTAACCATGAAGATAGGATGAAGACCGCCTTCACTACAAAGTAGGGAACATATGCTTATAGAAGGATGCCCTTTGGTTTAATAAACGTTGGAGAAACTTTTCAGCATGCCATGGACATAGCATTCAAAGACTTAATTGGTAAATGCATTATTGTTTACATGGATGACTTGACAGTATTCTCCAAAGATAGACTAAACCAAGCTACCGACTTAGCCAAAGTTCTCGAGAGATGTATCTAGTATGGCGTCCCCTTGAATCCTAAAAAGTGTGTATTCAGTGTTTCTGAAGGGAAGCTCTTGGGACACATAATCTCTAAAAGAGGAATATCGATCGATCTAGACCGAATTGAGTCCATTCTAAAGATAGCCATGCTAGGAAGTAAGAAAGAGATGAGATCTTTCTTTGGAAAGATCAACTTTGTGAGAAAATTCATTACAAGCTTCGCATAAATTGTTAAACCACTCAATGAAATGATGAAGAAAGATGCCAAAATGGAGTGGAGTAATGAAGCAAAGGCCATGTTTTCATAGGTCAAATGATCCATTTCAGAGGTGCCAGTCCTCACCAGCCCTGACTACATGAGGTTGTTCTATATTTATTCTTTTTCCTCTGAACATTCCTATGTAGTCGTACTAACTCAACGAAGAGAAGAGGGAGAAGAGAGGCCAATCGCTTTCATGAGTTCTCCATTCAAGAATGCTGAGGTGAAATACCCACCCCTTGAAAAGAAATCTTTTGCACTAGTTAGGGCTATCAAGAAGTTTAGGCACTACATTCTCTGAAGTCATATTATTGTTGTAGTTCTTGATGCGGCTATGAAGTCTCTACTCATGCAGACCAAACTGGGAGAACGAAGAGGGAAATGGATGGCCATTTTGTAGGAGTTTGACCTAGAGATATACCCTATGAAACTTGTTTTAGGTTTGGGCTTGTCTCAGTCCATGGTGAATGCTAGTGACAACATCATTTGTCAACAATACACAACTCAGTCCTTCTCAAATGACCCTTGGTATGCTGATATCATATGCTTCCTGCTCAATAATCGGTGCCCACAAGGAATGAATACAACTAAGAGGAGGGCACTGAGAATGAAGAGATCACATTATATGCTCAAAGGAGGATTTCTATATAGGAAGAATTTTGAGGGAGTATACCTACGATGCCTTGATTAGCAAGAGGCTGAACATATGGTTGCATAATTTCATGGGAAACATGGCACATGTCATGGGTCTACAGATTCATTAGTACATCAGATCCTCTGATCTGGTTATTATTGGCCATGTGTGTTCAAACATGCCCATCAACATGTAAGAACATGTCATATATGCCAAATTTATGCATCAAAAGAATGGAATTCAGCCATGCCATTGCAGCCTGTTTACGAGGTAAGGCCATTTGCCCAATGGGCCCTGCATTTTATTGGGGTAATTAACCAAAATTATTTTGTAGGACACACATTTATTTTGACTGCCACTGATTATTGCACAAGATGGATAGAGGCTATACCTTGCAATAATAGTACAATAGAGGTAGTAACCAAGTTCCTTACCAAATGCATCACCACTAGGTTTGGAGTACCCTTCACATTGGTATGTTACAATGGCTCTTCCTTCTCTTCCGTTGAGTTCATTTCATGGGCATATGATCATAAAATTGTCTTAAAATATTCTTCAAACTATTACCCACAAGGTAATGGAGTTGTAGAATCAACCAATAAGAATCTCTTAGGGGTAATTAAGAAACTGATAGGGAACAACCCTAGGGACTGGCACAGCTAGCTAAGATTTGCGTTATGGGTAGATAGGACTAGGATCAAGGCTGCTTTAAATACTTCACCATTCAAGCTAGTGTATGGACAAAATCTTATGTTCCCTATTCATTTGCAAATACCTATCCTTGAGTTCATGTAGAAATTCTACTCTAGTGATGATAGGATAGAAGTAAGATTAGCTGCCTCGTTAAAACTAGAAGAGCAAAGAGATGTCGCCTTGTAGCAATTCTTTAGACACTAGGTTGTTGTCAAAGGTTTGTTTGAAAAAAGAGCCAAAATAAAAGCCTTCAAGATATCAGATCTAGTGCTACTATGGGATAAAGCTAGTGAAAAGAAGGGCAATCACCAAAAATTTGACAAGCTCTGGTTAGGTCCCTATCAGATTCTTGAGACCTTAGGAGAAAATGCTTTTTGATTGTGTAGTTTAACTGGAGAACATGTTCCCTTTCCTTTCAATGGATAGTTTCTTAAGCCTTATTTTGAGTCGTAAAGCATGTTGCTTTTATGTTCTTTATGTAAATAATTTGTTTGTTTCTTGTTTGTAAATAATTTGTTTCTTTGTTTTCTTTTTTCTTTCTGTCCTTTCATTTCCTTTTTTCGTTGTGTCGGTCTTGTTTTGTTCTTTGGGGTTTCTCCATTCTTTCCATCTTAAAATGGGGGGACCATTATTTGAGGCATGCTTTGGTTATTAGGAGAGAAGTGGTTTAGATATTTTCAAGTTTTTTGGTTGGATGATTATGTCTTGAATTCATTGTTTTATGCCCATTGTCAATAAGAGTTGTGGAAAGTCTTGAAAACAAGGTGCAAAGTAAATAACCTTCATTAGCTACTCTGAATCTATCACAATTTATCAAAGCATCTCCTTTTGTAATGGTATATTTATCCTAGGATGATAATGTTGTAACATTTGAGTGAAAAATATGATCTCACAAGTGCTATTATGGGGTCCATGGTAGTTTTCAACCATGAACAGATGTTAAACATCTAATATATTGAGAAAAATTGAATGAAATATTTGAAACTCCAAGAGAAAGAAAAGAAAAAAGAGAGAACTATCTAAAGAGAAAAGGAGACTCAATATGAATTGGTGATTCCAATATCTCTACTGGGGCTATGGAGGCTTGACTGGCAGTAGAGAAATGCTATGAGAAAACTAGAGGTATCTTCGTTGGGGCTATGGATGCCTGACTGGCAGCAGAGCAATGCCCAGGATATCATTGCACAATAGCTAAAGTGGATCAACTCATGTAGTTCAAATATTTCCCATTGTTGTTCGAAGGATGAGGAAAACTTTATAAAAGGATGATGCGCCATCAAGTAGATACTGGTTGGTTGAAAAATAGTAAGTTGCAGCAGAAATTTGAAGCACACAATCCTAAAAAGCAGAATTTGTGGGACTTGAACAGTCTTAAGGTAGGGAATATTGAATTCCCTATAGTTGAGGGTGATAGAGGTGATGTCATTTCACAAAGGAGATAGGGGAATGAAGGCAGAAACAGGGTACAAGGGCAGATTGAGATCGAACATCCAAGAGGACAGTCTCATCAATGTTTTGATTTTTTCAAGAGTGTAGATTGGAAAAATAGGAAGACAATGACTTTGGGAGATTACATGCCATGTCATTGGAAGATGAAAACATCCAGGAGCAAGGGGTTTTTTGGTGGCAACACATGGGATACTTCTTGGGGCAAGAAATTTTTCTTTCTTGGGGAGAATGGTGTAGGAGCACCCAAGGCCTTCAAGGATTTTTTCAAGATCCAAGAGTTTTCAAGGGTTAGGAGGACCTATCCATTATATCAAAACATAAACTATGACCTTTTGAACCCTATAATGGCATTTGGAGAGGATAAATGCAATGAGAGAGTCAACTATCCTAAGGGTCTTGATAAGGAACCTAGGACCAAAATGCAATATAAAGGGAAAATCATGTTCTAGGGGTTTCATTAGTAATATAATGCTTTAATTAGGTCAAATAAGCTTGGATATTGAAGATCCAATGCTTTTTAGATAATAGAATTTAATAAATTTCAAGATTGTAATTTCAAATTTTTGAATTTCACTTTAGGCAGGAAAAGGAGTTTTAGGTGTTTTAGAGGTAATTATGCATTGTAATCAATTAAAATCAGTTGAATCAGTTGGGGGATGGTTATATAACCACAAAATGGTCATTTTTACAGAGGTTGGGTGTTTGGAGAAGTGACTATACGGACTACTATAGGAAATAGTGAAAAAAAAAATAGTTTTCTTGCATTTTCTTGAGTCTTTTTGATGATATATTGATTCATTTTGCATTTATAATCAATTTGATGGTTTAAGAACCTATATTTACTTTCAATTAACCTCTTGAATGATCTGATAGACATCAAGAATCATTTTTTGTAACATATTGCTGACTGTCCTCAAGAATAACACAAAATTTTCACTAGTTTTGGTGGTTTTCATGGATGATTGATCCATTTCAAGGTAGAATTCTGATGTGACATATGAAATGGATCATTCCTAACATGTAACATACATATTTAACAAACTAATGTGTAGGGAAGAAGAATATTGAGGTGTACACAAAGATTTCACAATGCAAAGTGCTTGAAGTTGGAGGCTAGGGTATAGCAGCAGAAGATATGCCTTAATGAGGGGAATGTTTTTGAGTTGGGATAGACTAAATATGTTTTCCTAATGGTGTAGAGTTAATGAGAAAGTTCTGGAAGTGATTGGAAGGTTAGTTTTCAAGAAGCCCTAGTTTTTGAGGCAAGTTAAGGAGGGGTTTGTGTTTGAGCATGTTAGAGGTGTCATAGAGGTCTAAAAACTTGGATTCCTTGGTTTTGAGTCATTTTAAGGGAATTTTGAAAGTTTCATGGTCAGGGGTTGAGTTTAAAGAGGGGTTGCTTTGAAAAAGAGGGCTAATTAGGCCTAAATTTGAGGAAACAACAGATTTTTGATTGGTGTGCTCCAAAACAATTGCCATCAAGAATCTAGTATTTTATGTATCATCACAAACCACATCTGGTTCAATCATTATTTTGGGAGTTCCTTTGGAAAGTTTGAGTTCAAAGTCAAAAATCCTTTGCTAGAGGCCTAGTTGGCTAGTAGCCTAGTTAAGGTGAAAAATTAGTTTTGTGTCTAAGTCAAAGGGTTAGGACTTGAAATCATTCAAAAAAAGTTTTTTTGGGTCTCTTAAGATTTTTCTAGGGTTTGGGTCCATAAGGAAGGAAAATAAGTCATTTGGTGCATTATTGAGGTTTGTCTCCATCGGAGTTCCTGGAAGAGTGGTTGAGATTGTGTCTTGCAAACCTTGAGAACTTTGTGTTTCTTTCAAAGTCCCTGACCCTCTGCATCACCTTAGGAGAAAATTCTTTCTGATTGTGTAGTTTAACTGGAGAACCTATTCCCTTGCCTTTCAATGGATAGTTTCTTAAGCCTTATTTTGAGTCGTAAAGCATGTTGATTTTCTATTCTTTATGTAAATAATTTGTTCGTTTCTTGTTTGTAAATAATTTGTTTCTTTGTTTTCTTTTTTATTTTTGTCCTTTCATTTCCTTTTTTTGTTGTGTCGCTCTTGTTTTTTTCTTTGGGGTTTCTTTATTCTTTCCATCTTAAAATGGGGGGACCATTATCTGAGGCATGCTCTGGTTATTAGGAGAGAAGTGGTTTAGATATTTTCAAGTTTTCTAGTTGGATGATTCTATCTTGAATTCATTTTTATATGCCCATTGTCAATAAGAGTTGTGGAAAGTCTTGAAAACAAGGTGCAAAGTAAATAACCTTCATTAGCTACTCTGAATCTGTCACAGTTTATCAAAGCATCTCCTTTTGTAATGGTATATTTATCCTAGGATGATAATGTTGTAAGATTTGAGTGAAAAATATGATCTCACAAGTGTTGTTATAGGGTCCATGGTAGTTTTCAACCATGAAAAGATGTTAAACATCTGATATATTGAGAAAAATTGAATGAAATATCTAAAACTCCAAGAGAAAGAAAAGAAAAAAGAGAGAACTATCTAAAGAGAAAAGGAGACTCAATATGAATGGGTGATTCCAGTATCTCTACCGAGGCTATGGAGGCTTGAATGGTAGTAGAGAAATTATGTGAGAAAACTAGAGGTATCTTCGTTGGGGCTATGGATGCCTGACTCGTAGTGGAGCAATGCCCAGGATATCATTGCACAACAGCTAAAGTGGATCAACTCATGTAGTTCAAATATTGCCCATTGTTGTTCAAAGGATGAGGAAAACTTTATAAAAGGATGATGCACCATCAAGCACACACATAGATTCAGGGCTAGTCAATGTGGGATTACATTTTAGATTCTAGCTCAACCTTGGTTGTTAAAACTAACCCAACTGGAGTTGTGATATTCATAAACCAGGAGTTCTGGGTAGCTGAATTCTTCAATTTCTTGAAAATAGTTAAACCATTTTCCTAGCCAAGTCGCCATTTGTTATGCCTTGCATAACCACCCCATTTTTTCTTGGAACAAAATAAGTCCCCCTTATCTGTTCTATTTCCTTTGGCCTCTAGTTTTCTGTCTGAGGTATTTTTTTCTTTTATTCGGTTGGAAGCGGAATCGGGACCAATATCAAGCTTGGAATTACATCCAAGTTTTGGTCTTGTTCCATCCCCGGTTCTGGTTCTGACAATTCTTGTATTTTTTTTGTCTTTTTTTCTCTCTCAGAGCTAGGTTTGGGGATGAATCTGAATGTTGAACTCTATGAACGTTTCAGATCCATGTTCCATCCTAGCCCTGACTCCGCCTTTCCCTTTGTCTCTTCTGTGGTTGGTCATTTTCCTCTCCATTTCGTGTCCTGAGTCTCAGGGGTTTCCTCTCATCCTTGGATCTTTTTGTGTTGTTCTAGAGGACCCAGAACCAGAACCAAACCAAACCCTGAAACTTGAAAAAGTTTCAAGTCTGGGTTCTATTCCGATCTCGGTTCCGCGTGTCTTGTTCTTTTTCTTTTTGTTGTTTTGTTTTGTCATGGGGTATTTTCTCCCCTTTCTTCTTCTCTTCCTTGTCCTTTTTCTTTATCTTTTTTGGGTGTTGTCAGAGGTGGGATCGAAATGGAATCCAAACCTAAAACTTGAAAAAGTTTCTTGTTCGGGTTTGGTTTCGGTCTCGGTTCTGCCGTGTTCATTTTTTTTGTCCCAATTACGATCACTTGGTCGGGTGTCTGGTTTTCTGATTACATCATTTCCTTTTATGGGGTTGGGGTTGGGATAACTGTATGAGAGGTTGGTATTTGGCTTATATCTTGTTCCCATTTTGACTCTAGTCTCGGTTCCAATTCCTTTTTGGCCCCACCCCTGCCGGTTTTGAAGGTGGGCATTGTTTCCAGTTCTGTTTTGGTTCTTCCTCCACCTGGGTTGGGTTCCTTTTGGCTAAAAGATGAAGGCATAGTTAAATTGAATGAAATCATAAGCAATAGTGTATTTTATTATAATATATTTTATTTTCTTTTGAGAACTAATGGAGGCATCTATTTTATAGGATCAAATTATTTATCTAAAGATGTCTCTCAAGGAAGCCTTACCAAAATTTTATGAGTTCGGCATAACGTCTTGCCGATAGGGAAAGGTATCGCTGAAAGAAGTTGCACTCGGCGAAAGGGGCGTGACTTTGGTATAATGTCTTGGCGAAGGGAGCTAGTCTTACTGAAATTTTTCCTCCCTTCGGTGTGATGTTCGAGGTTCGTTGTAATGTCTAGCCGACCCGATAGAGTCTTTCCAAAATAGAATGGGCTCGGGGAGAATAGAGGAAGTTCGGCGTAAGATCTCGCCGATCCGTCGAAGTCTTGGTGAAAAGGGAGTGTCTTTGGCGAAAGTTCTTGCTAACCAATCAAGGTCTTCCCAACACGAAGGAGTCTCCCTGAGATGGAATGTGCTCGTCGAAGGATGAGGGGCTTGATGTAACGTCATGCTGATGGAATAAAGTCTTGTCAATAGCAACAAACTTGCCAATGAAAAAAATATCACTATGACTCTTAGCACCCACTGTAATGTCTTGCCGAGTGTGAATGTTACACCGATAACTACTACAGAATGTAATTGCATCAGGGAGACACCAATGGTGTCTCACTGACATGTGATTCATTTCAAACAACTCTTGACCGCTTGGGAGTCTTACGTGGAGTATGTTCAGCCAATCAGAAGAGGCTAAAGGGGCAGACTGGGGACAATTGAACTGGTTGACTACCCCCGTGAAGAAGATTGAAAGAATGCAACCACTGTGGATCTATTCTATGAATGACCTGATGGAGTAGCTCGATGAACAATGGTGTCTGGATCTAACGGGAAGTCTAATGCCACTTCCAGAAGATGGTCAACTTTCTAAAAGCAGGCCAAAGGGAAGAAAGAACCATGAATCTCAGGGACAGTTGTGGTATCTACTAATAGGAGGTAGATTGGTATTAATGGAAATATTTTGAGCATTCAAGGTGGCTATGATGGAGTTCAAAGGTGGACACGGAGGCCAAAACTAAATGCTATAGTTGCAAAAGATCTGAAGTCTTCTCCTGGGGATGATCCTTCATCGACATGGACGACATGGATTCACATTCAATGCAGCATTAACTATAGCTGCAAAAGATCTGAGTGTCGACTCTCCTGCAACCAACGAATATTTTATAAACCCTAAAAATGGGGGCCAACACATTCTTTTTGATATATTCGGTATATATGGCATTTTGTTTTCCTTTTCAAATTTTTTTTTTTAAGAGGATAGAGATATAGAAGTTTTTAGAAAAGATAGAGGGGACGAAAACTACATCTTGTTTCTTGGTAAAGGGAGCTTCTTTTGTCTTCTTAGTTAGGAGTTAGATTTAGCATAGAAAGTAATGTATACCTCAATTTTTCTTAGTGTAGATGGAAACAATCTGAAGGCAGATTTTTTGTACACTAGTGATTGTGCCAGATTTGTAAATGTTGCTTATCTTTTTTACCAACAGTAGGAGCAACCAGACTCGAATCTACTTCATATTGTGTTCCAAAATGGTATTTATCTTGAGTTAATCATTTGATTTTAAAATCTTTCAAGGAATGAAATCTTTTTTTTTTTTAAATGGTAACTTGTAATTAGTTGTTGAGATCAGCACTGTGATTGAATGCAACTGTGTGTTAATCACAAGTAAATTTTGTTCTTCAGTTTTAGTTAGCAATTCTTTGAAAGGTAACAAGTCTGGTTAAGTTAGATGAATTATCATTTTTTTCAGTACCAAAACCTTGATCTATCTTTTTATGTTTCTTTTTAAAACCCCAAATAAAATATTAGGGTTTTAAATTCATGCTTAATTTTAGAAACAATCCACAAGCCTCACCACCAGAGGGGCCTCCCTTTGAACATTATTATAGTTCATGCATCAACCAATATCTGAAAGTGAAACCCAGCAAATGCCTGAGAACCAACTACAAAGATTCCCGGGAGCCAGATATCCATGTGCTATTCTTTCTTTAGGGAGAGCGTAATAGCTTATATTATTTTAAACCTGCTGTTGTTTATTTTGACTCATCAATGTGTCTTAATTATGCTTATCCTCATGATTTATTTCCTAATCCTAAAATTCCAAACTAAAATGGTCAAATCAGGTAACTCTCCCCTTAAATAATCAAATCTTGATTAATTTAATCCTAATCACTCAAATCCTTTAGATTTTGCAACTTACACACGAAAATTAATTTAATTGATTTATAAAGCATCTATTTTCATTCAAAAAAGGCATCAAAGATGGAATATTCCTCAGATTTGAAAAATCCCTCCAAAAAGGTCTTGTCCTCCAAACATGGCATTTAACATCTCTTACAAGTCCTTTCCTTGAGCCATGTGACATTAACTTCACCTTTCACCTCATCCTTCAAGCCATATATGGGTATGTGGATCTTGACAAGCCAAAAGTGGGCAATATGATGGGTATGTGGCTAACGTATTTTTTCACCACTGATGTGAAACAAAAAGGGTTTTTAAAGGAGATTCTCACGCTTTCCATTGGATATAAATATGCTCACTTGAACCCGCATTAAGTAATTATTATTCATTCTATTCAAATTATGGCTAATGTCCTAATTGATAGGCTGATTGAAAAACGTCTATAGCTATCAAATGGTATCACATTTTTTGAATCCAAAACATGCATCAAATTCTATGCTTCACATACTATAGGATTAAAAAAAGAAAAATTGAATTTCATGAAGTTTTGACTAAGTTTAGGTGGTCGTGCATATGAGTTTTATATTTTAAAATTTGCAATAAAAATTCATAATTAATTATTTACTTTGGAAAAACAAAATATGCATCACTGGGGCATGAGCAATTCTACTATACTCAAAAATCTTATAAAAAAAATATTATCATTTTATTGTATAGGGTGGTTAGACAGACACCTACTTATTTTTTCCTTGAAATTTAAGTACCACTACATTGAAATTTCCAATTTTTCACCTTTGAATAGATTTTTTTTGTCGTTCCAGCATGGTAAATTACATTCAATTTTCTATAGATTCTATTCCTACATATTTTTGAAATAATATAGATAACTTATTCAAATTTTTGCATCAAGTTGCCTAACACTAATTTTTCTAAATTTTTTGCCAATTAAGGTCTTGTTTTTTCCATGATGATCCTGCACATACCCATATTTTGAATTTGAATCTCCCCCCTCTTTGAAAATTCTTCAAAACTTTCACATCCTCCATCCATTCACAAGTTGACAATTGGCACTTTTCCATTGGCTAATTCTTAGTCCCACACTCTGGCTTTTGATCATCTCCTCTTTAACTTAGAAATTTCTATAAATAAGAGGGTAATCTCCCATTTGATCATCCACACCATGAAAATTTACTTCACTAAATCCATAGCAACTTATCATCAATTTCATCCAAGCATAGTTAGGTTTTTTGCAGATTTTCAACATGGAGCTCCATTGAAGTCATCACTACAAGCATCAATCCTTCATCAAGCATCTTCATCACACCATTGGAGTTAGGAAAGGGAAAATTTTCACATCAAATTGGCACCAATTCCCTCAAGATATTAGGATTTTACATTGCATTAGAATAAGATTTGATTTGTTTTGAGTTTCTTGGTGTTCTTCATCTCATTTCCTTTCTCTTTTGCAATTTAAATGAATTTCTTGAGGAATCGTGATTTAAAATTTGGATTTAATCTAATAAGTTGATTTTTTCTTGTGTTTTTTAGTTGTTAAAAACTTGGTTCACATTTTGGTGCTAGAAGGAGGGCCTACCGGAAGATCAAATCATGTTTTTTGAGAAAATTCCATGGTTTTTGATGTTTTTGGTGTTTATAGCAAACAAAACCACTCATAGTCTAGTGTCACCATACAAAACTACTCAAAAAATTCAAACTACACCACTAGAATCAAACTGCACCTCTCAAAAATTCAAACTGCATTGCTAAGTCTCTAGTGTCACCATATAGTGTCACTACAAAATCAAATAGAGCTGCCATCACAAACAAAACCGCTTGATTTTCTTGCTTTTTCATGCAAACTTAAAATGGTCATATCTTGGTCATTTTTTGGTCTTTTTTGAATTTTTTTCTTTTTAAATGGGGTAGAATTTCATAAGCTATCTAATGGTGTAGGTTATTATCAACTTTTATAGATTTAAAATTTTCAAATTTTAACTTAATATCAAATCATAATGAAACTTGGTTTAACTTTTAGGGTTTTTATGCTTAATCATCTATCTAACCCTCGTATCTTCTTGTTTCTTGATTTCAATTGACATTTTGATATTGTATTATAGGTTTTAAAGGATCATGGAGCATGAAAATCAAAGAAAAAATCATTATCACATCATTGTATCAAGTGTTTTTGAACAGTTTGGGGAGTATTTATAATCCCACTTCTAAGGATTTTACCCCTTCAAGCTTTTAGGACTCATTAAATTTCAATTTGGGCTCTAAAAAGAACAAGACAAAGGCATTAAAAAGAACCTTAGGCCAATTTACTAGATTTTGTTTAAGGTTAACAATTGAACAATCATATCTCACAATTCCTTTGGTGCTTTGAAAATGAACTCTCAATTGCTTTGACAGGTTAAAATGAACATGTGGAACTTTATTTTTGTGATTGATTACTTAAAGTAACATCATCGAAAAAGGCCGTATGCGCTTCTCTTGCACTTTATAGCAATCTTGAGAATCAAAAGGCCTTTTTTGTAATCTTAGGTTGAGATAAAGTAATCACCTCCACACTTCATTTTGGGAACTAAAAAAGAACAAAGCTTGTGAGTGTGAGTTAGGTATATTGCGTGTGTTCTCCCTTTGTTTCTAAACAAAGTTCATTCAAACTACAAATGTGGTTGCTCTCTATTTTTTACCTTTAGAGGGGCCTACCTAAGAGACACATCTGAAAGGAGAACTCGAAGGTGGCTCCAACCAATTTTTCATTCAGGCCAGTATATAAATGGATAAGACTAAACTGTCAAGTCCTCATGGTATGTAGGCCTTAGTCGTATAGTCTCTTTTAGAATTGGGTACTACTATAAAAATTATAAGAGCCCCTATTAGGATTGATCAAAGCCTTTAGTGGCTTATAGGACGCTCGTAAGGTGTCATGTCCCTGATGTCCTATCATTAAGAACCTTGTTTGTAGTAGCCAACCAGTCCATCCAATGATTTTATCAAAGTGGTGCATTGGAACTTAGATGTCAAGAAGTTACTTGCCATGTCCGATCTTGGTTGAAGTATAGAGGTTAATAATTCATTCTTAACATACCTTTATACTCTTTCCTTGGTTGCATGTAAAATCATCTCTTCTACTATGAAGGGAATAAGGCAAGCACACCAAGAAAAATGTACCAATTGAGCTAGGATGTTATATTGCTTATGAGTCAAAACAATTTTCTTGTTCGAAAACATCTGGAAACAAACACTTAACATCATCATTAAAATTTCAAACCCATTAGGAGAAAAATACAATTGACCAAATTCATGTGTTATTTCTTTCCCTTGGGATTCAAATCCTTAGAGGTTTCTAAACACTTGAACTTACATCTCAATTTTCCTACTAAAGATCAACAATAGGTAACCCTTGCTTTGTATTCATCAAATTTTCGCATAACATACTTTGTGGGATTTGAAGAAATTAAGACATTGGACATCTAGTTTGGAAAACCTAATCAAATAAGTGTTTGTGGTAAAATCAATTCACTAATAAAGATGAAATCCATTGAACCCCACACATGTGCTTTTGTATCTTTTGTCTTATGGTCTTTTGAGCAAACATTGATCTTTTGGTTTGAAGGGAAAAACATGTTTTTCAAAACCTTGGCCTTGTAAACAAGTCCTTAGGTTCATTTAGGATCAAAATGAAACAATTCATCCATTTTAAACATTTATCATCCCATCCCACAAACAACCTTAGATCTTTGTAAACATCATTCTAGACTTGGGTAAATCATCAAAATCAAAATCACCTTGTTTAGTTATGAGTATGGGAATGCATCCTTTCTCATACCTATAGTTAAATTAACACCCCTTTGAACAAGTACATCCTAAAATAACATCTAACATCTTAGGGTTTTCAGGTTCATTATCCAACTCAAACAATCAAAATCAAGCCCTAAGTCTAGCATTGGAACAAAGTCCCTAAACGTTCAACACTCATATCATTCACCCCTTTTTCATCCTTCATCTCATCATTGGTCCTAAACACCTTAGAGGTCACTTTTGCAACAAGGTCAAAACACAAGAGGAACATGGAATATAAAATTGATCCATGCATCATGAGTAATCCAAGTCAACCAAACTATCAAAGCCTTACAATGCCAATTAATTTTCAAAACTCACATTTATACAATCCATACATGGGATCATTATCTCCTGAAAACCTCAATGGTACAAAAAATGTGAGTCTACCAAATCTAAATCTTGGAACACCTTTTTTGATGGTAGATTTAAACCCAAGTCCAACATTGCAACCAAATACTCAATGCATGAGTCTTCAACAAAAAACATTATCCCACCAAATCCATACATGCCAAAAGTGAATATACCAAGTACAAGATTACCAAACATGAATCCACACTTGGAAAACTTTGGGATAAATATGTTTGAAAATCATACAAATGTTGTTCAAAGTCCAAACAAGATGTTAACAACTCCATGTCTTAATCCAAGTCAAGGTAACACCATGTAAAATCAAAGTTACCTAAATCAAGGAAATCTGATTCCCAACACCAACAATGTTCAATTTCAACCTATCATCCCAAATAAAAACATTATCCAAAATTAATTTGTCCATGATCCCATTCAAAAACCACAAGTATGCATCTCAAATCTGCTTAGGAGTCAAGATCGAAATTAAGATCAAATTTGGTGAGATCAAATTCCTACACTTACCAAAATAGTTGAGTCATTGCAACAAGAGACATCTCCACCACCATTACCCATATCAACATCATTCCTTGGTTTAGGGCTTCCCCCTTTACCTAGAATCAATCACTCCATCCAAATCAATCCACCTAACACCAATCAAGCAATCACATCAAATCCTTTGAATATACCATCAACATCGCATCAACGGATGGTATCTAATCAAATGAAAACATCAATCCTGACAAATCAAAATATGGTCTCCTAAGGATCTATCACCTTAGTCATTCTGACCATTCCTATCACCTTGATCACTCCAACCACCCCTATCACACCCATCATATCTCAAACCCTCAAGATCACTCCAAACGTATCTCAATGACTTGTCACTACATCCAACACAATTCCAAAACCACCATTGACATCATCACCTACACCATTCCTTGGCTTAGGGCTTCCCCCTTTACCAAGTATCAATCAAACCAAAATCCCAAACATCAATCAAAACCATGCCAAACTTTTAAAACTTGTCATCGACATCGTAACAACAAATGAAAAATGCACAAGGAATCACAATATCATCAACCACCCCCATAATATCTCAAAACATGGTCTCTCAAGGACCAATCACATCAATTACACCATACACGCCTCAAATACCAATCATCAATACAACAACACCTCTTATCACCACAAAAATCACTATTCCAAAACCACATCTACCACCACCACCACCCAAACCAAACACATCAAACCAATACAACATTGTGTTGCAAGCCGCTCAGTAGGCCACTTATCAGAAGGCACTCCAAAAAAATCTAAACCGACAAGCTGCATAACTAGTTGGTCAGCAAGTTGCACAAGCTGCTCAAGTTTCCCAAGCCACACTACAAGCCCAACAAGCACAATCCCAAGTTCAAGCGCAAGCACAAGCTCAAGCCCAATACCAATCCCAACAAGCAAATGTTGTTCAAAATACCAAGAAAATGTTAACAACTCCATGTATTGATCCAAGTCAATGATCACATGATCAAGACCTATCCATCAATGAACATATGGAAGATGTTTCTACCTCATCCGAAGATCAAATCAACATACATCAAGAGTCACTTTTTGATCATGATAAGAATCCTTCAACAATATCCGACAATGATCTATTTCAAGGAGTGTTAACATTATTTGATCCTGTAATCAACAATCCATTGACCAATGATCATGTTGAAAATGTCTCTACATCACCTAAGAAGTTATTGGACATATCTCAAAAATTTATTCCAAAGCATGATCAGCATCTCCCACCAAAGTCTAGCAATGGTCCTTTCCAAGACATATTGACATCCTTCGACCTTATGATTGCCTATATTGAAGGAATCTTCAACTCAACACTTGATCCAAATTCACTCAAAGATCAAGAGGATATTGAGCCACTTCCTATGCCTAATGAAGATATCTTAGAACCCTTTGTAAGCAATCCATCCTTTGAAATTGACCCATGTCAAGAACTTGATGCAAAGCATGTTGAAAGCAATTCTGAAATCATTCAAGATCAAGAATTCATATCTCCAAGATATTACAATGATCTAATGGACACTCTCCTATCTATACATGATGATCATATCCATATAGCACATAGTCCTCCATCTACCAATGAGATTCTTTTTGTGGATGGACACATAGATGATCTTCATTTAGAGCAGTATTTCATTACACAAAAAGAGCAGATTATTAATTCCTATAGTCAAATTGAGTTATCAACATCAAGATCAAATATATCCCAAATTCAGACTTGAGGACATCATGTATGAAGATATCTAGCATTATCCACTCAAGGAAACAAGTTAGAAAGAACAAGACATTCTGGAGTTAGCAAAGCAACAAATGGAAATAGCATCATCTGCAGTGGTCATTTATTAGAGAATGCATTCTAAACAAGAGTTCTCAGAATAGGCAGAATCAAAGCATGAAGTTGCTACTACCACCATATTGGGGGAAACTATGTCTCAAGCAAACATCAACATAGGGAGCACGAAGAATCCTTATGATGAAACTAGTGTCAATACTACAACCAGCCACATCATGAATCTTCTTCCACCCATCACCCCATCCATGAATTGGGACCAACTTCGAAAGAATGATTTGAATCAAAGTACAAAGAATGTTATCAAAGAAAAAGAAGCTAAGAAGCATAATGGACAAATCAAATATAAGTGGATACCAAAGAATACAAAGAAATATTATCCCTATCAAACTCCATCAGTCAAAGAAACTATGGGGAAAAATAAAAAAGGGAAAAGTATCCATCAAATATGTCTACAAAAGAAAAAGTAGGCTTCTCAAGTGATGTACAAAGTGTATCAAGCAGTTGATCCTAATTCCATGCACACTTTCATATCCCCCCATCATTGTTCATCTTCCCAAGTTTCGAGAGTCAAATGTTCCAAATTGTCAACCAATCCATCTCTTATCCCTAAACACACTCCATCCATGCCTCCATGCATGATATCCAATTCTCAAATTGACCATGTATTGGAAATGAACCTTCATCATAAGGATTCTGAAGGCACTCTATTGTGATGTGAACACAAGGACGAAGTTAACCCCGATATCAATAAAGCAGATCAAGAATCCCAAAAGTTGCATTCAAGTGCACGTATCTTAGCAAAGTAACTTCTTTAGGCAGGATATCAATGGCACATTATGATAGGGGCATCTATATCAGAGACACCTTGTGATTCAGCATGAGATTAAAATCTTTCAAAAAAATAAAAAAAATAAAAAAATATGAAAGTCCAAAAAAATTAGAAAAATGATTAAAAATAATAAAGAAAAAAATTGTCCTCTAGTGAAAACCACTTCAGTGGCACTTTGAGTAGGTACAATGATGAAAACCTAGAAAACATGCATTGTGTGTAGAATTGAGCATCTATGTGTGCTAGTTCAGGTGAAAGAATCTTATCCCATCCATAATAAATCCATTTCATCCATGAACCATTTATCTAATCCATCTGCATCCATAGTCCAAATTATCTTGATCTTGGTAAAATTTTGGTGCACACTTTATGTTTGCTTATGGTAAACATCTTGACATGGGTCATTTTCATTGATCCTATCCTACCCAACATTATTTGAGCCATGAAGCATTATCCAAATGAGTATTCTTTATCTGAACACCTTATCTTTTCACAAGATAATCCATATCCCTCAATCTGTACACCTATCTGAGCATCCACACATCATGTTCCATACATTGCTAGAGACTAGGGGCAGATATTTACATCTTGCTTCGGGAATTTAAATCTTGATCTATATCCTCCAACTTA
>VDFB02292381.1:0-41764 GCA_007258455.2 Sequoia sempervirens
CACATTCGACCGAACATTATTTTTTTGTTCAACCGAAACCCACTTATTTCCGCCCACATCCTCTCAGGCACCAAAATTGCTTAGAATTTTTCACTTCAAAGCTTGATTTGAGAATGAAAATGGAGGAAATCTCAAAAACCAAACTGGTATTAGGTTGCCCTTAAAACGAGCTATCCAACGAATATAATTTATATACATGTTTTGATTATATCTATTTGTTTTTAAGTTTTACACATTAAATATAGGTTTTCCCGAAAACAAAACTCTTTGTTGTTCTACACATGTGGAAAAAATAGAAGATTATCAAAAAATTAAAAATATGGTACAGGATATTGGAGTCCGCCAGTCCAACAACATAACAACAACAAAATGTTTGATACATGCTGATGGAATTTATGCGTTATACGGTCATGTTATGTGAATTGTAATTGATTTGACTTTGAAACCCGTTGAAAAATATTCAATAAAAAACTATCTAACCAAGAATTGGAAGCACTAGATATCAAGTTACAAATCTAGAATTGAAGAATTTAGATTTTCTTTCAAAGGGAAAAAAAAGTTATCGTTATCAAATTTATGGCGTCACTTTTTAAAATGTTGTTTTTTGAAAAAACCAATTTTTCAGGAGATGGAAAAGAGATTCTGTCGATTCCAATTTTTCTTGAGGAGATGGAAAGAAGTCTGTCGATTCCAAAAAAAAAAAATATGTTTAGAATCTACGGACAAAATGTGACAAGACTCTAGTTTGCATCATCTTCAAAT
The DNA here is from genome assembly GCA_007258455.2 of Sequoia sempervirens. NCBI lineage: Eukaryota > Viridiplantae > Streptophyta > Pinopsida > Cupressales > Cupressaceae > Sequoia > Sequoia sempervirens. The sequence goes on from VDFB02292381.1 coordinate 763, forward strand.
TCCTCACAGTTTAACCACTATAGGTGCTTGAATGTGAAGATTTAGTTAAAAAATAAAAAATCATTGTCCAGTTTGGCCAAAAATTGTAAACCACTATTGTGGGATCACCCACCTTCATGCAAAGATACCTTTGATTGAAGGCATTATTTTATTATTAATTTTTAGATATATCAATTGAAAAACTCAATTGTTAATTCATTTTAGCAGAATAACAAATTGAGTTGTGATTCACACTACGAGGGAGGGAGCATTGCAAGGGAGCCTAGGACTACACCTTCATTCACAGAGGAGACCATTTTGAACAAAGGGGCATAGGACAGGTTTGGGCGAAGGTCTGAAAGTAAGTGCCATCCCTCTAAAATCGCCATTCAATCACTGTCAAGGTTCAACATATGTGGTTATCACTAGGGTCTTTGAAGTTTATGTGGCCAAAGGATTGAATGAATGTATCCTATTAATTTTATTTTCCTACTATTGCCTTTGTCACTTCATTAATGCAGGTCTGTAAACCTTATGAAACCCTAATGTACATGAAACATTTTATATATGTGTTCAATGCACATGAAACCCTAATGTACATAAAACCTAAGGAAAGTGCACAAATATGGGGGGCCAAAAATTGCCACTCCAATTTTTGGTCTTGAAATAGCGAAAATGTGAGTGCATTATTAGAAAATGTGCTCACATTATGGGTTGGTAGTGACTGAGCCTAGGCTCAATCATTACCAAGCTAAAACATGAGCATCTTATAACATGCTCACTCTAAAGTAGAGGGTGCAAAAGGGGAATTTACGAGAGGGGTGCAAATTCACTCTTATACAATATCATGACATCATGATCTAACATCTTCTCAAAATAAAATCATATGCTTTGGTGAACACATCTTTCTCCCAAGAGTACTTGTATCATTTAAAAACTCTAACTCATGATCAATAGTACATCATAACACAATACCATCCATCCTCTAAACCAAGAATCATCTTTTAAACTTTTTAAGTCATAAATTTGGCATATCACCAAAGACTTCAAGAGTCCTAGACATAGTAAACCAAAGTGCCAACACCTCTTCAAATAATATGAAAATGGGGAACCCTCTATCAATAGAACCAAATATGTCAATGAAGCCTCATTAAAACCTAAGGGTAGAACCCATGAGCTCCTTATGACACCAATCAACCATTGTAAGAGATCATTCATCTTCTAATCAAAGATTATCTATTGTTGACTACACACTAGAAAAACAACCTAGAACCAAGATCTTACAACTGAAGTGCAGAAAATGATTGAAGTATAATGACACAAGAAAATGCATAAAACATAAAATTTTACCTCAAATCGCCTTCATTCTCCTTGATTAAGCTAGAATAGGATGCACCCAAAAACCTATTGATATGCTCAAATAATTAAGCTAAAATGTGGATTGCTCATTAAACCATCATAACCTACTTAGGATTGTGATAATGAGACAGAAAAGTAGCAGCATAAGGTTACTATCATATAGGATCAATTTGCTTTCTATTATTTACACTGGTTATGACCTTTTAAGGGGCTTATCATACATAAAGTAAAAACACCTTGGCTTGCAACAATCTTGTACAGTAGCTAGTTTAGGCTAAAATCCCAAACACTCATAAAAAATCTAATGTTAGATAAACCTTGGCTTGTTCAAGATTTTTTTAAAATAACAATTTGATATGACATTTTAAGATAATGTTGGCTTCCAAAACTTGAAATGACTATATTTTCTAAGCATGTTCTATTTCAAGAAAAATGAAGTTGGAATTTCATCAATCTTGAACCTACAAACATTTTATATCAGGACATGTAATAATAGAGATTTGTATGTTAACCATTTGGTTTGTTGTGCATCTTTTTGTTGTGAGCTGAGCATATTGAAATAACATAAATTTGGGGCCATTCTTAATACCCGATAGCTATCTAGCTAACATTTAAATAATTTGTTGTATATTTCTATCATAAGGTTAAAACTTAAATAGTAGATTTTCCTAGTACCATATTTAATTAGCATAAATAATGTAACTTCATATCTCGATTTAGAAGCATGGATACCTTTATAGTCATTTATGTGATTTACACTATCGTTATTTGTTATTAGCATAGATATCTTAAATACACCTGTCTAAAAGATACAAAAGATACCAATTTGAAAACACCTATCAAACATATATAACTAATTGCATACATATCAAACATATAACTAATTGCATACAGATGTCTCAAAATTATGGTTGTCCCTGTCAATAGTTTTGAATATTATTAGCTAATTTTTGGTATGTTATCAGTAAAGGAGTTTTTTGTAAACACATTTACACCATTATAGCCTCTTGTCTCGTTGTAGTTTTGCCGAGTTATGCCTCTCAACAAAATGATCTCACATTGTTGGAACCTCTAAAAAATGCATTTTGCTTCCAATCATCACATTTTTGCAACATCAATAGATGAAAAATGTATAGTAGAGTCTCGCCATACTTATCTCACAAATTACCAAAATAAATCAGGTGGAAAAAATGGACATTCACAAAAACACAATGAATATAAACATTTACTAACGTACACTGTTGTAGTGGTAGTCAGTTCCGATTATGATCTCGAACAGGCATTATTTACACTATCTGAAACTTGCAAGTTGCTCCCAGTGTTCTACTATATCACTGTCATTTTTTCCATTGTCTATCAAAGATAATGAAATTTGCTTTCAACTTGAATTACCCGTATTAAGAATTTCGAGAGCAATTATACAAATAATGTCAATTAGAGAAGGAAAAATAATATTCTCAGAAAATGCAATTATAAGAAAAATATATTAAAAAAATTCACATTTTCTACAAGAAAAGTGTTAGCAACAGTATAGAAAAACAATAAATCTCCCCAACAGATGCCTAAAAATTCTGATACTATTCTGATATTCTACAATTCCAGACTGAGTTTACTCGATGACCTAACTCCTTGTCCCATTGATATCTAGGGAGACTAAGAAGGTGTTGCGATGTGAGCTGTAATAAAATAATTTAGGATTATATTGTTATTGAGAACAGCTGATTTTTCTTACATTCTACTCACAAGATGATCATCCCTCGTAGGCACAGAAAATCAAGAGGCAGCAAATCTTAATGTTTCTTATCATTTTGTTTAAATACAGTATACAACTCACAAAGAAGGGACTGAGAATAAAGTGGAGCAGAGAATTAAAGAACCAGACTTCTCCATCACATTGGAATTATGCTTCACTAATACTGCAGAAATAATCATTTTCCTCCGTAACAGTTATAACAAAAAAGGATTCTCAGTGAGCTAGGACGTGGTAAGTTTCATACAAAAATTTAAAGACATCGCTTGTCCAAAATTCACCGTTTTGCTTACATTCTCTTCTGTCACTCATTTCTTCGAACCGCAGCAGTAATGCTTCTGTGTCTGAGGTAGAAATTGTTACGATTTGCACCTTTGTGTTGGTCTGGATTAAGTGTTGTTGAACCATTGAGCAACCATATACTCTTATTTTCTGTTGTTGAACCATTGAGCAACCATATTCTCTTATTTTCTGGAAGCATCTCCAATGCCTTACACTGCATTAGTATAAAGGTTGTAAGTGAAGACATGGCTCCTTCCTCCACCGCCGGCAACTCTTGTAGTTTGTGTAGTTGAACCAAAGAAAACACCTCCAGCTTCGGAAATGCTCCCCTCTCACCAAATTCTTTGGGTAACATCTTTAGGTTGCAGCAAGCAACGATATGTAGTTGGGTAAGACTCGCAATCTTATGCAAATCAGGTAATTGTGTTAACATTTTACAATTGCTGAATTCAATGTAGTTCAAATATTGAAATCGACTAAATGTAACTTCCACTTTGCATAGTTGAGGGCATCTTAACCAGAGCTTCCTCAGTTTTGACAATGCAATTATGTCATGTGGTAAGCTTTCCATCTTTGCTAGGCTCAAGTACAAAGATTCCATTTGTTTCATTCTTGCTAATGTTCCTTCCTTAATTGTTTCCTCGCCGTTTTCAAGCTTCAAACTTTTGAGTTGTATTAAATTGCCCAAATCATTTATTGAGGGCGGATTTCTTCTGATCTTATTAGGACAGAATCTTATCCATGCATTTGCTGCACCAACTACACCAAAGTGCTCCAGAGACGTAAGCTTTGAGATTCTATATGGTATACACTGTAAATATTTACAATCTAGAATGTCCAGGATTCTCAGAGAGCTAAGCTTATCAATAATTCCAGATCCACCAAGATTGAGTGTCTGGAGATTCTTAAGAGCAGTAATAGAATTAGGCAGTCTCTTGATGGGGGTACTCTGTAGATTCAGGCAAACCAAATGTTTCAAGCATCCCAAGGTTTCAGGCAATGAGAGGATGGACGTCTGTGGCAAATCCAGGACCCGGAGAGACGACATACTCCTCATTACCTGTTTTGGAATTTCTCTTAAGGAACGATTCTCCCGAAGTAACAAAGAGCGGATACGGGGGCCTCTGAATGTATCAGCTACACTAGTCAGCCTATTCTCCATCAACGACATTCTGGTGCATCTAGAGCAGTCGTCGGCTGGAAACTGCTCTAGACCTCTGCCCGCCTGAAACAAGCAGTTTTCTTCTCTTCCAGAAATCTGTCTGACCAAATCAAGGAGAACATCATGTATCCTGAAACAGACCACATTCCCATCTACATCTTTCCAAACTGCTTCAACGAGACAGCGGTCGGCTAATATATTTACATAAGTAGATGTAATTTTGAGCGGATTATGCCCTGTCAACAACCCTTCTCCAATCCATAACAAGCTCACACGTGGAGTGTACAAGATTTGGTCTTCCGTGAAGAGAGCTAGATAGAGAAAGCACCGTTGCAAGGAACTGTCGATTTCAGCTAAAGCGTCATAGCTTAATCGCAGGCGACCGTGCAACGGCTCTGTAACCTGCTTGATGGCCTCTGCATTCTGCAGCCTCTTTAGTATGATTTCCCATTCTTCTGAATGGGTGATGCCTGCCATTGCCCTCCCGATTATTTTGATGGCTAAAGGAATTCCCTGGCACTCCTTGCAAACGCTCCGAGCTATTTCTTCCTGTATGCTTGTTGGTAACTTTCCAGAATTGTGTGGAAAAGCATGAGAAAGAAACAATTGCCAGCTATCATTCTTCATCAACTCTTGTAGTTGGACGGTTGATGAAGCTGGAACTCCCATCTCTAAGAGTGCCCTGTTATTTCTGGAACTCACTATAATAAGACTTGAGTCGTTGTTGGATTTGCAGGAAAAAGGCAGAGGGACGCCCAACTCCTCCAACAAGTGGGCACCTCTGTCCCAAACATCATCTAGCAACAGGGCAAATCTGTGTTTCCTCAATCTATTATTCAACCATACTTTAATATCATCTTCACTCCATAACTGGTGGTTAAAATCCTCATTTGTTTGGAAGGCTATTTGGTTACCAAGATCATTTCTAAGTCCAGTAAAAAATGGAGTCTGTGAAACAGTAAGCCACAGCAATAAACCACTACCAAAGAGATTTTGTACCTGGTTACTGTTGAAGAATCGTTTTAGGAGGAGAGTCTTCCCTGAGCCTCCCATACCCACCACGCCCATCCGAGACTCATTTTGCACCAACTCCTCAAGTCTTCTAAAGGCCGTATCTTGTCCCACAATAAGCAGCTCCCCTGTGAATTTCATGGATTCCCTCGTAGGCGCAACTTAGCTTGTTGGTGTCGGGATTTCCCTGCTGGAATATTGAAGATGCCTCTTCAACTGACCAAGCTGAGTCGTAATGCCAATCAATGCCGCGTTGTCTCGGTGTTCCTTGATGTTTGAAACAGTGCGACTGATTTTTTTGCTCTTTTTATACCGAGAAAACACATCATATCTTGGCATCGCTATTGTGCATTCTTGAACTATTTCAGTTGCTTGTGTTGATTTTTATGTAGCTTGGACAGGTGTCTCCATTCCCAAGAAGTGCTTATTTAATTATTTAATTATTTTCTAGAGACTTCCAGAAAGGGCTGAGTTGTCTAGATAATTATGTAATTAAATAAATTGATTCCCCTAGAGACTTCTAGAATCCAGTTAGTTAGGGTTGTTAGAGTCTATTTAATCTTAGCCATTGATTGAGATTAAATCATGGCCATTGGTTTTCCAATGAGAAAAGTATAAAAGGGGATCAATGGGCATTTGGAGAACACACAAGTATAGAGTTGAGAAAGACTTGCAGTGATAGCAAGTAAATTTGCAGTGAGAGCAAATAGTCTTGCAGTGTTAGCAAGGGCGCAGTGATAGCGTTGGGGATAGCAGCTGTGGAATTTCAGCAAGAGAAATTGAGGGAAGAATTTTCGGAGAAGAATATTGCCGGAGCTCTGCCAGTAAGAGGCAAGCAGTTTTTGTATTCCTTAATTTGCTGAAGTTTAATATAATTCCTCATCTGCAGTAGTGGTTTTCCCTTCGGGGTTTTTCCACAGGACAATTTGTCCAAAAATATTGTGTTCTTTGTTGTAAATGTTTTCTTCTCTATTTCTGTGAGTTTTATTGGTGAAGTTGCAGTTGTGTTATTTTTCGATATTTGCTGAGAATTAATTTTTCAGAGTCAAATAATCTATGTATTAGATAGGAGATTAATAATCAGTAACTGCAATAGAATTTTCACATGGTATCAGAGCTGATCTAAGGGCAGATAAGGCTCAACACAGGAAGGAAAGATCCTGCCTCTTCAAAATTATTATTATTATTTGTTTTCTTTTATCTTTTGAGATGGCCTCAGCAGGTTTAAGAGATCAGGACAGATTGGATGGAGCCTCAAATTTTGGTGTCTGGAAAGCCATAATTTCTTTGTTGCTGGAAGAGAATGGGATCAAGGAATATGTGACTAGTGTTGTACCTGTACCTACAGATCCAGCACAGCTCTTAGCATATAAGAAGGAAGATGCCAAGGCGAGGAGGATGATTCTTGATGGTGTCAAGGATCATATTGTTCCACATGTCGCAGAGTTAGATACAGCGAAGAAGATGTGGGATGCCATTCTGAATCTGTACCAGAATGCTACCACTAACCGGAAGCTGATTCTCAGAGAAAAGTTGAGGACTACTCGGATGAACAAAGGAGAGGACGTGACAAGTTACCTCACCAGACTCAGACTTGTCAAGGATGAGTTGGCTGCTGTTGGAGATAATCTAGGTGATGACGAGCTAGTGCGGATAGCCCTAAATGGGTTTACTAAGCAGTGGGATGTCTTTGTTCAAGTTATTAATGGACGAGACACCTTGTCGAGGAGTTGGGATCAACAGGTGACTTCCTTTCGGGGAGGAGCTTAGACTAAGTCACTTGTCCCGGTAGGACCCGTGCTTAAGAGTCGACAAAGTGAAACGGGGAGAAGCGTTGCCTTGCGAGGGAAAAGCGAAAGAAGGGGTTAAACAAAGGATCAAATTCACAAGGTGAGAAGAAGAAGAATGAGGATTTATCAAAAGTGAAGTGCTATGAAAGCTTATCGCGAGTTTGGCCACTATGTCGGTGATTGCGGGAAAGAAGAAAGGCAAAGAGCTGACCCGGCCAAGTGCAAATGGAGCTCTCTAGTAGAATGGAGGATGAGTTCACTCTCACTTGGCTTGTATGGCTAGCTCAACCTCCGCGGGGTGTTTGGTATATATAGATAGTGGGACGTCATTTCATATGACAGGAGTTAGAGAGTACTTCTCCAGCTATAATTAGGAGGACATCAAAATGCAGATCTCTATGGGAACATGTCCAAACTCAATCCAGTTGGGAAAGGGACTGTTCTATTTCAGAGGGAGAATGGTAAGCGGATTCCCATTCATGATGTGTTGCATGTGCCAGGCTTGGGTATGAATTTGATTTCCATATCTGTCCTTCAAGATAAAGGTTACAATGTACTCTTTAGAGGGGCAAGTGTGTTAATCAAGCACAAGGATTAGAAATCACCCATAGCTATTGGAGTTAGGAGCGGCTGGCTTTACAGGTTACAGTTTGATACTCATAAGGCACTAATGAGTAGTAGTAATTCTAGAGATCAAGGAGAGCTATGGCATAGGAGGATGGGCCATATACATCATGGAGCACTTAAAAATGCTTAAATTGGTTTGTGATGGAGTGTTCTAAGGTGAGCCGCAGGCATGATGATGTATGTATAAGGGATGTGTGTTGGGAAGTTTAGAAGAAACTTTTTCAGGAGAGACACTAGATCCAAAGGGTGTTCTTGATCTAGTACATTCGGACATATGTGGACCAATGTCGATGGGAAGTCTCTGGGAGGGATATAGGTGCTTTGTTACTTTTATTGATGAGGATTTCTCTAGGAAGACACAGATGATATACTTCTTGAAGACCAAGGATGAGGTTTGGTCGCTTCCAAAGTTCAAGAAAGCTCTTGTGGAGAATTCGACAGGGAGGAAGATAAAGGTTCTTCGGTCAGACAATGGTGGCGAGTACAAAGGGAAAGAGTTCCAGGAGTTCTGTACCAGGGAAGGAATCAAGAGAGAGTGGACTATTCCTTACAACCCACAACAGAATGGGGTTGCTGAGAGGAAGAATCGGTCTATATCAGAGGCGGCAAGGGCTATGCTGTATGACCAGGATATGCCACGTTACTTATGGGCAGAGGCATGCAGTACAGCAGTGTACATACAAAACAGGGTTCCACATAAGGTATTGGGCAAGATGACACCAGAGGAGGCGTTCTCAGGGAAGAAGCTAGATGTCAGCCACTTCAAGATATTTGGGAGTTTGGCATATTGTCACATTCCAGGTGCGACACGTTCCAAGTTAGATCAGACTGCAGAGAGAGGGTACTTTGTGGGGTACAGTGAAACCTCAAAGGCATATCGAATATTTATTCCAGGGACTAGGAGGACTATAGTTAGGCGTGATGTCAAGTTCATGGAGGACAAAGCATTCAGGAGGTCCAGAGATTTTCCAGCAGATGATCAGAGTGAGCAGTTAGTGGAAGCTCCAAGGATCGTTCAACCAGAGCAAGGACAGCGAAGCTCGAGTACAGTTACTAGTACATGCACAAGCTCAGGTGCTGAGAATTCGCAGAGCATGGAGCAGCAGATGCAGCAGATCCAAGAGATGCATCAGGGTGATATGGTGGTTGATACTTCATCCTCTACAGTTGGTAGCAGGAACCAACAATCACAAAGTGATACTCAGGAGTTTGTGGGAGCTCCTAGGATGAGTAGTAGACAGCGGAGACAACCAGCCAGGTATGATGACTATATGGCATTAGTTAGTCAATTGGTAGATAGTGAACCTTCTAGCTATCAAGAGGCTGCACAGCAGCAAGTGTGGCAAGATGCAATGGTTGAGGAGTATACCTCAATCGTGCAGAATGATGTGTGGGAGGTTGTGCCTAGACCGACACATAGGGCAGTGGTTGGATCGCGGCGAGATCTGATCAAGCAGTGCGGATATGGTAGCATCGAGAAATACAAGGCAAGGTTTGTGGCCAAAGTCTCAAAAGGAGGGAATAGACTATGAGGAGACATTTGCTCCAGTGGCCAGGTATACTTCTATACGAGTCGTGATCTCACTTGCAGCACAGATGGGATGGCAGATCCATCAGATGGATGTCAAGACGGCGTTTCTTAATGGTGAATTGAAAGAGGAGGTATACATAGAACAACCAGAGGGCTTTGTGGCACACAGCAGTGAAACCCACGTGTGCAGATTGAAGAGAGCTTTGTACAGACTCAAGCAGGCTCCCAGGGCGTGGTATGAGCGCATTGATAGATACTTGTAGGGAATGGGCTTCATGAAGAGTGAAGCGGATGCTAACCTCTACTACTTGGTGGTTGGGGGTGAGGTTCTCATTCTTGTTCTTTATGTGGACGACTTGTTTTTAATAGGTTCACTAGGGCTCATAGAGGAAAGCAAGAGGGACCTTGCAGCAGAGTTCGAGATGAAGGATTTGGGGCTTATGCACTACTTTCTAGGCATGGAGGTATGGCAGACAGATGGAGAGATTTTCCTTGGACAAGGAAAATACTGCATCGAAATCTTGAGGAGGTTCGAGATGGAGGATTGCAGAGCCATGTCTACTCCTATGATCACGAATTGGAAGAAGGTAGAGACATCCAGAGAGGAGGATGTAGACCCCACCTTATACAGATAGTTGATTGGGTCTCTCATGTATTTGGTCAACACCAGGCCAGATATATCCTTTGCAGTAAACTCTCTTAGTCAGTTCATGGTGGAGCCGAAGAGAGTGCATTGGATAGCGGCAAAGCATGTGTTGCGGTATTTGCGTGGTACAATCGAGTATGGAATCAAATATACTCGAGGTGATGGTATCAGGTTGATAGGCTATACTGACGCAGATTGGGCAGGCAGTACAACAGACAGGAAAAGCACTTCAGGGTGTTACTTTAGCTTGGGATGAGTTATCTTAGTATAGCGAGAGCGAGATACGTAGCTTTGAGATTCTGAGCGAGGAATACATAGCGGCTAACATGGCGGCGATGTGAAGCCCGATATGGCGGAAGGAAGTTGCTAGTGGCCTTGTTTGGTCAGAGAGTTGAGACTACGGTGATACATTGCGACAATCAGAGTTGCATCAAGTTGTCTGAGAATCCGGTGTTTCATGATAGGTCTAAGCATATAGACATCAGATATCATTTCATCAGAGATTGTGTGCAGCGCGGGATTGTTCAGCTACAGTATATACCTACAGATCAGCAGGTAGCAGACATTTTGACTAAGACATTGGGGAAGGTGAAATTCATCTTCTTCAGAGATAAGTTGGGTGTCATGCAGAACACCTTCCTCGCTAAGAGGGAGTGTTAATTTATGTAGCTTGGACAGGTGTCTCCATTCCCAAGTAGTGTTATTTAATTATTTAATTATTTTCTAGGAGCTTCGGAAAGGGGTAGGAGTTGTCTAGATAATTATGTAATTAAATAATTGATTCCTCTAGAGACTTCTAGAATCTAGAATCCAGTTAGTTAGGGTTGTTAAAGTCTACTTAATCTTAGCCGTTGATTGAGATTAAATCATGGCCATTGGTTTTCCAATGAGAAAGTATAAAAGGGGATCAATGGGATTTGGAGAACACACTTGAGAAACAAGTAGATTTGCAGTGATAGCAAGTAGATAGACTTGAGAAAGACTTGCAGTGTTAGCAAGTAGATTTGCAGTGAGAGAAAATAGTCTTGCAGTGTTAGCAAGGGCGCAGTGATAGCGTTGGGGATAGCAGCTGTGGAATTTCAGTAGGAGAAATTGAGGGAAGAATTTCCGGAGAAGAATATTGCCGGAGCTCTGCCAGTAAGAGGCAAGCAGTTTTTGTATTCCTTAATTTGCTGAAGTTAATATAATTCCTCATCTGCAGTAGTGGTTTTCCCTTCGGGGTTTTTCCACGGACAATTTGTCCAAAAATATTGTGTTCATTATTGTGAATGTTTTCTTCTCTATTTCTGTGAGTTTTATTGGTGAAGTTGCAGTTGTGTTATTTTTCGATATTTGCTGAGAATTAATTTTTAGAGTCAAATAATCTATGTATTAGATAGGAGATTAATAATCATAACTGCAATAGAATTTTTCCATGGTGACCAAACCCAAAAAAATTGTTTGTCTCTTCGAGAAGATTAATCCAACATTAGTTTGTAATTGGAAATTGAATCTAGAATAGAAGAATTTCAATTATTTTTATATTGTGTAATTTCAAATCCACCATCTTGAGCGGTTAAGCTAGCAAAATTTGTCAATTTTTTTTATGTGAGGTGAAAAGTGTGATGTTGTGCACATCATAATCATAAGAGTATAAAAGGATTTGAGATATTATGAGTTCTTATTTTTGGAAGAATTCAAGCTTACATCAGTGGTGAAATGTGATTTATGTTTAACAAACATTATTTATGTTCGGCGAATTTATAAAATTTGAAATATATAGGACATTTGATTTGTTTTTATATTGTAGAATGAAGAGTCTAATGTTGTGCATTTTCTAACCTTTTTGGATGTGAGGATCATGAACATTGACCTCATTTTTCATGCATTTAAGTTTTGGGTGAAGGTTTGCTTTGGACCTAGCATTGGTTACTCATGTTAGGAGTAAAGTGGAGTCATATTGCCCTTATGGAATTGGAGATGTCCCAATACAAAGTGTCATATGGGTCACCTAAATGAGATAAACAGAATGGGAATTCAAACAGAAACACAAATTAAACTAAGAACTTGAAAGTGTTTCTTACATTGAAGGTCCTAAGGGAATTGTTTAAGATAGTACTAAACATCCATATGATGAAGGCCAAAAGAGGATTGTACAAGAGAGTATTATAATGATAACTTGCATTGAAGGTCCATATACTATCATTTAAGACTAGTACTATATATAACTTGTGTTGAAGGCTCTAAGGGAATCTAGTACAAGATAGTACTAATGACATCATTTGTGCTAAGAGCCTATTTGGAATCATACAAGACATGATAATGACTGCACTCTATTCCTAATACTTAAAATCTCTTTCTTATTATCCAACGAGATGATGTTTCCCAACATGTCCTTGTACTTCTTTGCACGAGTGTGATGTCCCAACTCATTGTTGTATACTTGTGGTTTTCATAATATCTTCTTGTATGTTATTAGTTGGAGGCCATAACCCTTATATGCTATTGTGTCCTTGATTATGTAATGCCATGATTTTTTGTACCATTCAATGTTTTTTATTGCATGTGTATGTATGATTGTACAATCAAATGTCTCTTAGTTTACAAGGGCGGGCCTGAGAATTCCACATGGTTGGGTGGTGTTGTCCACCATTGGAGCTTGTTGGATCTATGAAATGGTTGGGAGAGTGTGTAAAGTTCAATTCTTATTTGTGGCACGGTAAGCTTATTGTACCATTTGTTGAGAAAAGTGCAATTAGTCCACTTACATCACTAATTGACTCAAATTTAATTGGACTCATAAATAAACTTGTATACTATGATAAACTATCCATATTTAGGATCATTTTCATTCTTTCAATTATTGTTATATGCTTGTTGTAGGTGTTACATTTTGAAATGGAATATCAAGTTATGCCCATCCTGGTATGCTTGATCTCAAGATGAACATTGCTTTTGATTATGGGAAAAACAGGTTTTGATGGGATCCCAAAACCCAATACAGACAGGTTTTATAGGGACTTGAAACTCGGACAGAGAAAGAGCTGCAAAGAAAAAAAGACATAGACCAACAACAGCCTAAACAATAGCAGCCATAGAGAGTATAACATGACCAAACAAGTTGCATGAACTAGATTTTAAAGGGACCCTAAACCCAGTTACAAGAAGGTTCTTAAAACCCTTTAATAGAAGCAAAGACTACCTAACTCAATCAGACAACAACCAACTTGCATAAGCCAGACTATAGCAAACCATCAACTCAAACAAATATCTGCTCAGTACATCCAAATTTGAGCCCATAAGGATAGTAACCTTTGAGGTATAGAGCACCAACCTAACCCCGATACTCAAAAGAACCTAATAATCCAAACACCCCACCTCCACAGGGGTTTTGGAAAACATAGAATAAAAATAAGAAGCATCAACCTCACACCTTCCCACTTGGAAAGTGAGCCCAATCTTTACCTTTAAAAGAGAGGGATCCCCTCTATTGGAGAGGAAGAGATGGATTCCCAACCCACTAGAACCACTCCACACCAACCCGCATAATCTCCACCTCAATAAGATAACCACCACCTTCACCTCAATAGAAGAGGGTTCCACCTTAAAAGGAGCAATCTCCCACTCTAGAGGAGACATTAGTTGGAGATCAAGCGGTGGAAAGCAACTTCAATAGGAAGGGTAGCCATATTATCCTTTAACGTCATAAGCAATAGGTACATATAGGAAAAAGCACAATACTCCTCACATGGTTCAAAAAGATGGGCCAAAGGAGATGACCCATCAACCAGCATACCAACACCATCCAAAACAGTCCATTAAAACCACAAGCACTTTCAGCCAAAAACCCAAAACACCCTTCTTAAAATTAAAAAACTCCCTGCATAATAATGAGCTTCACTAACTCTGGGAGAATCACAATAGAATGGTTATACAACAACACCTTCTCAACATAGATTATGATAGCATAATCTCACAAAAGCAAGATCACAAAAAAAGGAACCCATAATGCAAAAATAAACCCCACAACAAAGAAATCGTAACAAACCAGGGGGACCAAACCATAAAAAAGGGGCTTCTAGATCCTCATCAGAACTGGACTGAAGCCACATGAGCAAGAGCATAAACAAAGAATCCTCCTTCAACCACTCCACAAGCCACTCCAACCCCCAACAATAAGGCACAACAGGGGGCAACATGAGCAAACAAAACTTTGACACAAGAGAAAAGATTTCTTTGAAGACCATAACACACACAAGGATCCCGACAACCTCAATGACCACCACATCCAACACCACCAACTTCCCCACTAAAGCATCAACCATAAGGAGCTAGGGAAACATAGGAGAAAAGGGAAAAAGACAACCCTTCAAACCAAGCTAATCTGATTAGGATCTAGACTAATTGTGTAATTGAATTCTTAATTACAACAACTTAAAGGAATTACAAATTCATGCATACATTATTGAACTTATGAATTACAAACTAAAACTTAAAGTGACAAATCAGAACATGAGAGAGAAGGAGAGAAAAAGTGCAAACAATTTGATAACGGAGTTTGTCACAAACGTGACTACATCTTCGGGTCTGCTCCAATAGAGTGAGACCGATCCGATTAATCTCCAAAAAGGATTACAAATGCATATGACCATTCTTCTAGCACTTCGGTAGCATAACGATACTCTGACGTACAAAAATGGTTCAAAGAACTCCTAAAAATCCCTCTTCGTATCACCTAACACCTGTTTTCTTTGATTCACATAATTTTGAATCACATAACTTGGACCCTTAACTCACACCTAAACCCCTATTTTATACATGAAAATGAGCCTAAAATGGCTTAACAAAATCATTAACTTCCTAACCCCCTTTTTACAACTCGTACAAAGACTCACTTATCTTCTATGGCCTTTTAGTAAAGGAGGTTGAAGTGGGTTTCAAGTAATTTTGGCTTTATAGGCCATTTGTTATGAATTCAGCCTCAAACATACAACAAAACAAAACAGACTCCTTACATTTTCAAACATCCGTTGGTGGTCTAATGGTTACAATTATTTTTAACACCCACGTGGTCGGGGGTTCAAACCCCACCCGCCACGTTTCAAAACCAATCCGTCGAAACTATCAACAATAAAAGAAAATGGCTCCAAACATATATGTGACGGGTATGTTTGGTGCAACGGCCACCGACAGTTTCGGATCCCCAGCAAGTCACGGGGTCGAGCCCTGACAATAATTTTGTTCAACAGACCAACTCGCCTGATGATGACCACTGGGACATGTGTCAACTCTTCATTCCCTGCTAATGACACATCAACGTTGACTAGACTGCTGACGTGTATGTTGACTGTGATAATGTGTCGTACGGATGCTACGTGTCGCTCTCCAATTGGTCCGTACAATATGACTCAACTGCAACGTGTCACGCCAGAATTCGTCCACATGGATTCTGTACAGTAGGGACTGACTGATGACATCACTAGCTGTACCCCCAAGTCAACTGAACTTTGACTGCCAATTACTTGTGCATACGATGTCGAATTTCAACGAAACGAACGTTGCCGGAATCATCTCAATGAGCCTTTCAATTTGATGCAATTTCTGTCAATTTTTGAGATGATCATTTTTTTACTTTCTGGATGACCCTGATGGCAGTTTGACCCAAGGTTTGACTGGCCATAACTTGTGCAAACGAACTCCTTTTCGATCCGTTCAAGTTGCGTTGGAATCAGGACGTCGATATATTTCTGATGGTGTAGAAATATAGAGTATTGGAGACACTTCAATTTTCACTAAAAAATATCGCCCAGATCAGGCCTCCCCACTGGAGAACTTTTGGACCTCCAAAAGTGGCATTTATTCAAACATTGAGAGAGGACTGGGACTCCCCACTTGTCTTGTATCATCTGTACATCTGAATACCTGGCTCACAATCACAACAAATACTGCAACAAAATTGTTGAACATAAACATCATTCTATCACTTCCATAAGCATCTACATCAACTGTCGTAGCTACTAACCAGCAAACATTGACTAGCATCAAGTTGAACAATAATGCAGAGATGAAGGAGAATAAATCAACAACACATCAATCCTTTTCAACAGAAACATTTTTACCCAAGGGACCATCTATGCTTTCAATCATCATTCCCTCATGTTGTATTGTGGGTGCATCCTGCGACATCTGACCCTGGTTAGCTACTCCAAGTTCCTGTCTAGAACCACCTGTGCTAATAGACATAAGAGTTAAATCTTTACTTGCATTAATCACCCTCTTTAATTGCCCTGTGTTTGTAAAAGAACGATTAGTCTTAGTCCTATGAGAATGTACAATATATTGAATGCCATCTTTAAACAAATGATAATGATTCTTTTCCATGTAGAAAATAGCTTTTCGATCATATAGATAAGGGCTACCAAGAACTATCCCACGGATATCTAGTGGAACCACATCAAACTGTACTTCATCCACAAACTTACTAGTGATTGTGAATTTTAAAGTGCATTGTCTTGTTACTTGCAATTTATCATTCTCAGAAATCCAGCCTAGTGGATAAGGTTTCTTATGCAATGTAGTTTTCAATCCCAAGTTCTTGACAACATCTTCAAAAATTAAGTTAGCTTGAGAACCACTATCTATGAGTGTATCAATTTTAATGTTCTTAGCAATAACCCTTAAATGAAATAGCTCATTTCTTTTCTTATCTTCAGAGACATCATTAACTTTAGAAGTAGAAGCACAACTATAAAAGGAAACACTGGAATTAGGATCTTTACCTTTCATACCCATAGCTGTTATCTTAGTTTCATCATCTGAATCAGAACCAAGATCCATAACAACATTTGTGGCTTTCTCCTTACCCTTTTGTTTCTGATTTTGTCTCTGAGCCCACTTAGGCTTCAATTCGAAATGCAACTTCCAACAATGATCTTCATCATGACCCTTCTTGTCACAATGAGAGCAAGAAAGCTTGTCATCCTTCTTTATTGTAGCTTCCTTCTTTCCTTTCCCTGTCTCTGCAACTTTAGAATATTTCTTAACAAAGTTATCATTATCAATGAAAGAACCCTTTCCCCTTGACTCTAAGTGTGTAGCTTGAACAGACACTTCATCCAAATTACAAGGGTTCAAAACCAAAATGGAATGTCTAAGATATGAATGAAGACCTCCTATGTACTTTAACAAAGTATCCTGGGTGTACAAAGGTACATTTAATGCAATAGCCTTCTTTCTAAATTCATGGGTGTACTCTTGGACAGTTTGACCCTTCCCTTGTTTAAACACTTGCCAGTCCATCATTAACTATTGCATATGTCCTAGGGGATAAAACTGCTTCTCAAGAGCATTAACAAACTCTGCCCAAGTTAAACTGACTCTACCATGCTGTGAACTTTCTACCTTAGTCTTACTCTCCCACCAAGTTAAAGCTATACCTCCTAACCGAAGAGTAGCTAATTGGATCGTATCAACATCATCTAATAGGTTTTGGACCCTACAATATACTTCAACTTGTTGAATCCAATCATCCAATTTTTCAGCATCTAATTCACCATAATACTTTGGTAAGTCAAATTTTACATCCAATTTGATCTTAGGCTTATACCCACTCTTGAAAGGATTAAAAGAAATAGAATGAGGAGAAGATGGAGAAGAAGGAGAAGAGGGAGAAGGAGAAGAGGGTGGATCTGGTTGTTTGTCACCGTCTCCATGATGTTTCCCTTTCTTGTCTTTACGAGAATCTTGCTTCAATGAGCCTCCTTCAAATTCCTTCTGCTCTTGTCTCTCTTGGAAAATTATGTCCACCTTAGCCTTCATCTCGAGGAATGCTCTATGAAAATCCTGCTCACTGATTTCTTCAGGAACCTCCATTCTAGACACAGACATCTTTAGAAAACTTCTTCGCTTCCCAATCTCAGGATCAAATTCTTCAAGCTTTCCTTCACCCTTCTGAATCCTGGATCTTGTTAGCATTCAAAAAAAATATGCAATACTAGCCACCAAAAGCTCTGATACCACTTGATTTGATTAGGATCTAGACTAATTGCATAATTGAATGCTTAATTACAACAACTTAAAGGAATTACAAATTCATGCATACATTATTGAACTTATGCATTAAAAATTGAAACTTAAAGTGACAAATCAGAACATGAGAGAGAAGGAGAGAAAAAGTGCAAACAATCTGATAATGGAGTTTGTCACAAACGTGACTACATCTCCGGGTCCGCTCCAATAGAGTGAGACTGATCCAATTAATCTCCAAAAAGGATTACAAATGCATCACGACCATTCTTCTAGCACTTCAGCAGCATAACGATACTCCGATGTACAAAAATAGTTCAAAGAACTCCTAAAAATCCCTCTTTGTATCACCTAACACCTGTTTTCTTTGATTCACATAATTTTGAATCACATAACTTGGACCCTTAACTCACACCTAAACCCCTATTTTATACATGAAAATGAGCCTAAAATGGCTTAACAAAATCATTAACTTCCTAACCCCCTTTTTACAACTCGTACAAAGACTCACTTGTCTTCTATGGCCTTTTAGTAAAGGAGGTTGAAGTGGGTTTCAAGTATTTTTGGCTTTATAGGCCATTTGTTATGAATTCGGCCTCAAACATACAACAAAACAAAACAGACTCCTTACATTTTCAAACATCCGTCAGTGGTCTAATGGTTACAATTATTTTTAGCACCCACGTGGTCATGGGTTCAAACCCCGACGGCCACGTTTTAAAACCAATCCACTAAAACTATCAACAATAAAAGAAAATGGCTCCAAACATATATGTGACGGGTATGTTTGGTGCAACGGCCACCAACAGTTTTGGATCCCTAACAAGTCACGGGGTCGAGCCTTGACAAGAATTTTGTTCAACAAACCAACTCACCTGATGATGACCACTGGGACATGTGTCAACTCTTCATTCGCTGCTAATGACACATCGATGCTGACTAGACTGCTGACATGTATGCTGACTGTGATAATGTGTCGTACGGATGCCACGTGTCACTCTCCAATTGGTCTATACAATATGACTCAATTGCAACGTGTCACGCCAGAATTCATCCACATGGATTCCGTACAGTAGGGACTGACTGATGACATCACCAGTTGTACCCCCAAGTCAACTGAACTTTGACTTCCAATTACTTGTGCATACGATGTCGGATTTCAAAGAAACGAACGTTGCCAGAATCATCTCGACTAGCCCTTTGATTTGATGCCATTTCTATCAATTTCTGAGATGATCATTTTTTCCACTTTCTGGATGACCTTGATGGCAGTTTGACCCAAGGTTTGACTGGCCATAACTTGTGCAAACAGACTCCTTTTCACTCTGTTCAAGTTGCGCTAGAATCAAGACAATGAGATCTTTCTGATGGTGCAAAAATATAGAGTATTGGAGACACTTCAATTTTCACTGAAAAATATCCCCCGAATCAGAAGCCAAGACCTCTACACCTGAATTGAAGGAAGCCAAAGAACAAAGGCTACAAACCAAGAAACAACAGAGCCCAACAAACCTTGGGACATCCAAAAACTCACTTCACACACAACTACAAACAACCACCGTGACCATTCCAAAACCCTAAAGAAGAGAACAGGAGCAGAGAAAAACGTTGAACAAACTAGCAGACTGGAGAGCTCGAGAATGCCATTAGCAAACTCCTCAAGAAGACGCAAATTTCCACAGACCAGCAAGAAGAATTGTTGATCCAAACCACGTTGTAGGTCATCTGGGTCTTCATCTGCATCACCATCCTCAATCTCGCTTGAAAAAATCAAACGAGGAGCCCCGCTCCTTCTCTCGCCCAAATGCTCCTTCACTCGCTCCATCACCTCTGGTGAGTAGATCAATGTTCTACGAATTGTTATTGTACTTACTCTTCCAAATTATCACTTAAGGGGGCATGTTAGTCTATGTTGGAACCCCATTTGAATCTATTTAAGATGAACATTGTTATGATTATGTTAATTATACTTTCATTTTAATTCTTGTGAATTGTGCCACTTTTGTATGTTATGAGTCATGCCTAGTGTTAGGATAAATAGCCTAGATTAAGTTGGATTTTTTTGCATATATACTCCATTAGATAACTAATACCAATGTCAAAAAACCTTGAGTAAGGTCTTGTTGCATCGTAAATTGTCACCCTTGACAATTTCACACGATGTTTTTCTCCCCCTTAAGTTATTGGACCTAATTTCCTAAATTATGCATTCCATGGCCCATTTTAAATAATTACTGACGTTTGCAAAGAAAAAGCAAATGCATTCATTTAATACTTTGCCCCCGACACCTTAATTCCTGAAAAATAGGGGTGGGCATAGTCGCCCAAGGTGACTTAGTCCCTCTATTTTGGCTCGAAATTCAAATATGTCAGTGTTAGCATTTTATTATTTGAATTTCAAATGTTCAAATTTGGCTATCAGGATTTAATTTTTGAGAAATTAGAATAATTGCATATAAATACCTAGTTATTACATCATTTGAAAGAACATCTAAAAATTATTGGCAAAATTTATGATCAAGAGCATTATCAAGCAAGTCAAGAGCGTCATTTTAGAGATTTATTGCAACAATTCAAGATCCAAGAATCATGTCAATGTGTATGTGAATTCATGTTTTCATATTATGTTTATAAAAACTAATCATTGTAGGTCTCCAAGCAATTCAAGCAAGAAAGATCCAAGCATTGAGGAAATTTGTATGACTCTAGTCCTTCAAGGAAGCTATTGAAGGGTGGTGAGTTGCAACACTTTGTTGATTCATCATTCCTTCCTATCATTTATCTTTTTATCATTGGCATTGCCATTATGGAAGTGGAAACACTAACGTGGGGTTTGACTAAGGCAAGCCCCTAAATGGCACAACTCTTCCTCTCTCTTTGAATGTGCGGGTTTTAGATGTGGAGAAGATTAGAGGAGGCTTAAAGATCAATTATTCATTATTTCTATCAAACCCTACACCTTGGCAACAAAAGAAAAACCCAGTTACAAAAATATCTGACAGTGTGACAAGTGAGAAATGAAAGCTTTGACTTGGCTCTTGAGGATTGCAAAATTAGATTTGAATTTCAGTCAAAAGGACATTGTTGCCTTGGGTGACTTAGTCCTCCATTTTTGGCCCCAAATTCAAACCATAAGTGCATAGTACTCTACCCAGTCCATTTCTACTATTTGAATTTCTCTGTGACTTTTTGTGTTTACTCTATTTGCATTAGAACAATAATTTGCATAATTAGCCTAGTCATTTCATTGCATTTTATCCTTAAGTCCATTTCAGATTTGGTCAAGGGTTGGTTGACTCACCTTTCAAGTTGTAATTCAACCATATATCTTGTATAGATCCATCAAACCCCCATTCACAATCATATCATTGCATCCCCCACACTTAATGAAAGTGGAAAAAGGTGCCAAACCCTAAAGAGTGCAAATCTCCAAAGGATAGTTTCCATTTCTCTACGAAACAATTTGGTGAAACTGACATGTTAAAATTATATACCTTTTTAAATTTGAAGCAATTCATCCTAAATCTAGGTTTAGATTGCATTGTTCTGCATTGTTCATTTAGGTATTCATTTTTGCATTATAAAGACAAAAATTTAGAAATTTGCATATAATATTACATTATAGGTTGCAATAGGGTTAGTTTAAGTCATCTTAGGTTAGATATACATTCAAATTGTATTTAAAAATATACACTAGGTCATTTAAATTTGAAATAAAAAAGTGTTCACTGCATTCATTTAGGTATCTTTCATATAGCTCAAAAAAGTGAAAAAGTGCATTGTATTGTTTCAAAATTGCATCAAAATAATCATTTTCAAATTTGCGCATATTAGAAGCAATCAATTGTTGCATCTTAGATTTGGAAATTTTATTTACAATTATCATTTATTATTCAAGCATTTTCCACATTGTTGCATACTTGCATTTTGAGTTGCATAATCATAAAATTGAGCAAATTTTGGAAAAATATTCACTATCAAACTTGTATGCACATAGACCTGGGAACTTCAAATAGTATTGAACACAGTCAAAATTTAAATTTTCAAAAGCCTCTATAGGACATAGTCACCCTAGGTGACCTAATTCTGCTAAATTGATCCCAAATTTATGGTGCAGAATTTTGTCTTTGTTCTCTACCTAGATTTGGCCTCAATTTTTGCATATCAATCTTGTAACTATCTTTTTTGCTAAAAGAATTGCTATCTTGATCCATAGGGAATAACATCATGTTCTCATTGTAAAAATCTTGTGTTGTTATAATTCATGTTCTATTGTTTGATCGTGTTAAGCATTTCAAAGAATTTTTGTTACAAGCATGGGAAAATGAGTTTATTTCTCCTCTTTTGTTGTTTTTCATTGATCCCTCTCCCACTATCTCTCCTATGTGTGAGGTTAGCTTGGTGAAAGAGAATGCAATCATTGACAATCATGTTTGTTCTTCTACTAATACCTCATCTACTTGGAAATCTTGAAGGTATCTTGGTACTAGAAGATCCATTCATTGAGCATCACAAGAATCTTGTTTGTTTCTCTCCCACTACATCTCCTACTTGGGAAGATATTGTTGGACAAGAGGATGAAGTATTTCATACATTTATTTCAAGAGACAATGAGATGGATTGCATAAATGAAGATGCTAAGGTGACATTAGATCCCCATCAATAAAAGTAGTTAACTCTGTTGAGGTTATGAACACACAACTGGATCCTTTAATTATTGGACATCCTAAAAGTCCTCTAATTACTGGACCTCCTAAATCACATTTCATCATAGGACCTCCTAAACCTCATGATCATATCCTAAACTTTTCAAAACAACTCACTAGTAATCATGTGTCAAAGTAACCAAGTTATCACACAGTTGCTCACAAATATAAAAATAGACACAATAATCAAGAAAAACAAACACCAATATCCATCTCATTACCTCAACCATACCTCTCATATGCACCTAACATTCTGCAACGTAGTGGTAAAGAATATGATCTTGTTGAGTAACTTCATAACACTCTTGCTAAGATCTCCTTGTGGGATTTGATTCAAACATCACCTATTTATCATGGCATGCTTCAAAATTCTTTGCAAAAAATTGTTGTCCCTCCTAGTGCATAGCTAAATGATGTGGGCAACTTTACTTGAGATCATGAATTCAACTAGTGCAGACATTGTCTTTCATCAAAGTGAATTACCCCCTTTGGAAATGAAAAAACAAAAAGGATTCCTTGATGACAATGGAACTGTTATTAACAACATTGGGAATAGGAGTGCCCTTATTGGTAATGGTTTAGGGCTAAATGTTTGTAGTGTTAATCTTTTGGACAAAATTAGAGCAGAAAAGACAAATTCAATCAGTTACTTTGTTTGTCTGTGGTTTTGACAATGTGTAAAAACAACCACTTGGTGTAATAACATGACCTATTAAAGTTGGTCATGTTGTGTTGCAAACTCCCATCCATGTGATGCCCCATGATATTTCATATAATCTTCTCTTTGGTAGACCATGGATTCATGAGATGAAAGGAGTGCCTTCAACGCTCCATAATTTAATGAAGTACACATACAACAATAAGGTTTACATGACAAAAGTTGATCCTAAATCTAAAAATTATTTACAAACTAAAACAATAATAGAGAATCCTTTTAGCACATTGATACAACCTTCAAAAGCACAACATTTACAAATTAAAGACAAAGATGAGTATCTTTCATTGGTGGCAAAGTTGTTGGATGATGATTGGGGATCATTAGATTTCACACCTACATTATTGGGGGAATACAATATTACACAATCAAAATTATAAAAAAGAGAAAGAAACTAATGATGGATCACAAAGTGTGATCTGAAACGTCGATGTAAAAAAATTCTAACACAATCAAATCCATAAACAATACTGAACTATAATATGGATTATGGAAACTTGATATCATTAAAAGAGAAAGAAGTTAGAATGATATCTACACAATCTATCATTGAATAAAAAAAAAAACTATAATTTCACAACTTCTAGCAAGGAGGAAAACACAAATTACACATCCACTTATGATGAAACTGATAATGAGAAACCACCTTCCTCCAAAGAAATGAAAGCCATTTATGGAAGAGGTTATCAACTCTTGAAACAATTTTCCTATAATGGAAAAGGATGTGCGCTAAAGGAACAAGGTATACATGTCCCCACAGAGCTCAACACACAAGAAACAACAAGAGGTCTTGGTTATTATCATTCAAAAATAACGAAAACATCAAAAAGACCTTCACTTAATCATATAAGAGATAAATATCATTAGTTGTTGCTCCTTGCCATGTGGTAGTTGTAGTATCACACAATACTCACTGCCATGCATGGGGGTATAAAATTGGATTTATGCAATCATATTTCATCTTACAAGGATCAACACTAAACCATCCATCTTGGCTCACCTTTCTCCCTACACTTGGGGGGCAAGGGGTTTGGTAGCATTGTGTTAGGTGCATTCCTTCTAGCAAGGGATCCATTTCTACCTCCTTAAAATGTTAGTGTAGCGAGTACAATAACATTTTAAGGGGGGAATCTATTTCCCTGCTCATTGTTTGCATAAGAAATGGTCCCTTTTTAGTGATGATAATATACATCTCCTAGAAAGTGTGGCCTTCTTGATCTATGTTAGCATCTCCTTTGTGGTGATATTGGGCTTGATATCCCTTAAGAGTGTGACCTTTCTTGGCATATGATGTTTGCCTTGGTGGTAATGTTATGGCTAGTGTTCCCTAGAGTCTTTTATTCCATGACTAGTCCTCTCTTGGTGGTGATTTCATGTGCGATATTCCCTAAGGTGTGACCCTTCATGTATTGAGCAATGCCCCTTTGTTATTTTTGTAAAGCACCTTTTGCGATAGTGATGTTTATAACATCCCTTGAGGTTTTGGCCTTGTCTTGTTCATCTTCTTAGACATTTATGCACCTTCTTAGGTGAGTATTTTGTTGTCTTTTTAGACATTTATGCACCTTCTTAGGCAAGTTTGTCATTTATATGTATTTTTAGGTGAGTTTATGCACCTTCTTAGGTGAGGGTTTGGAAAATTGGTTAATGGATTTAACATAACATAGCTTGCTATTTCACGGACACAACTTGTTTGACAGTAGAGATATGTGTTGCATGAGTGTCTAGCATAACACAACTTGCTAGCCCTGTGGAACCCATCATATTGCATGGACACCTAGCATAATGCAACTTGCTAGCCAATAGATCCATGTGGCTCATGAGTGATGTGGCATAACACAACTTGTTGGTCCTCATGAGAGCATTCCTTTAACTAACATTCGTTTGATGGATGACGTTTAGTATTTGAGACAATTAAGACTGAGGTCTCTTTACCTAATTGACTCAAATATTTTTAGTACTAACCCTTGTGTTTTTTTGTGTGTCTTTGTGTGTCTTGTTTGTGTTTGCATTGTGCTTACATCATGTTTGTTTTCATTTCGTTGTCACCTTTATGTTATGTTATGACATGTGTTTTTATCGTGTTTTCAACATGTATGTTTGTGTATATTGTCTTGTTGCATTTCATACATGTGTGTGTTCCTTTGTGCTCATGTTGGTTTTCCATGGGATCTTGGATCCTAGGGACTTGTGCAATCACCTTTGATCCTTTTTCATCCTTTCTCTTCAACATTTGGACATTTGGACCCCTCTTGACATATATTTTTCTACTTTAGTGTGAGTCAGAGTAATTTCATACTCTCACTAAAGTGGGGGCTAAATGTTGAGTCATAAATTGTCACCCTTGACAATTTCACACTATGTTTTGCTCCCCTTAAAGTTATTGGACCTAATTGAGTACCTAATTTCCTAAATTATGCATTCCATGGCCCATTTTAAATAATTACCGATAATTTACAAATAGAAAACAAATGCATGCATTTAATACTTTGCTCTTGACACCTTAAATCTCGAAATATAGGGTTGGGACATAATTGCCCAGGGTGACTTAGTCCCCCTATTTTGGCTCCAAATTCAAATATGTTGATGTCAGAATTTTATTATTTGAATTTCAAATGTCCAAAGTTGGCTATCGGGATTTAATTATTGGGAAATTAGAATAATTGCATATAAATACCTAGTTATTGCATCATTTGAAAGGACATCTAAAAATTATTGGTAAAATTTATGATCAAGAGCATTATCAAGCAAGTTAAGAGCAACATTTCAGGGATTTATTACAACAATTCAAGATCCAAGAATCATGTCAAAGTGTATGTGAGTTCATGTTTTCATGTTATGTTTTTGAAGACTAATCCTTGCAGGTCTCCGAGCAATTCAAGCAAGCAAGATCCAAGTCTTGAGGAGATTTGTATGACTTTAGTCTTTCAAGGAAGCCATTGAAGGGTGGTGAGTTGTAGCAATTTGTTGATTCATCATTCCTTCCTATCATTTATCCTTTTATCATTGGCATTTCCATTGTGGAAGTGGCAACACTAACATGAGGTTTGACTAAGGCAAGCCCCTAAATGACACGACTCTTCCTCTCTTTGAATGTGCAGGTTCCAAAATTGGAGAAGATTAGAGGTGGCTTGAAAATCAATTATTCATTATTTCTATCAAACCCTACACCTTGACAAAAAACAAAAACTTTGTTATAGAATTATTTGACAGTGATCCGACAATGTGACAAGCAGGAAATGAAAGCTCTAACTTGGCTCCCGAGGACTGCGAAAACATATCTGAATTTCAATCAAAAGGACACTATCATCCTGGGCAACTTAGTCCTCCATTTTCAGCCCCAAATTCGAACCACAAGTGCACAATACTCTGCTTAGACCATTTCTACTAGATCCCAATTTGTTTATGACTTTCTGTGTTTACTACATTTGCATCAGTATAGTAATTTGCATCATTAGCCTAGTCATTGCATTGCATTTCATCCTTAAGTATATTTCAGATTTGGTCAAGGGTTGGTTGACTCACCTTTTAGGTTGTAATTCAATCATATATCTTGTCTAGATCCATCAAACCTCCATTCACAATCATATAATTCCATCCCCCACACTTAATGAAAGTGGTAAAAGGTGCCAAACCCTAAAGAGTGCAAATCTCCAAAGGATAGTTTCCC
Organism: Sequoia sempervirens; assembly: GCA_007258455.2. Taxonomy (NCBI): domain Eukaryota; kingdom Viridiplantae; phylum Streptophyta; class Pinopsida; order Cupressales; family Cupressaceae; genus Sequoia; species Sequoia sempervirens. The sequence continues at coordinate 27,995 of VDFB02292381.1, forward strand.
TTTTTCTATGAAACAAGTTTGTGTTTTTAAAATATTAATTCAATTCTAAAATAATGTTATCCAAGAAAAAAGCATGAGACTTGGTTTCCTTAGGCAATGTTGTTTTCCTCCGAGCACATTGAATTCTTGATCACATGTTATTGTTCTATTATGTGTTGGCATCTTGAAACCTTTGAATAAGGGGCACTTTCGAAGGAAATTTGGGAAATTTATTTTATATAACTTAGTTGTTTTCCTTGGCCTGTACATAACATTCCCATCATCTCACTTTGAAAATAAGTTTCATATTTTGAATGTTATTCTCACCTTCATTTTGAAGTGTGTTGTTTTCTAAAATTGACTAATTAATAGTTCAATTGATTGATATATCTTACATATCAATGGACCTACCTCTTGTGAAGGTATTCATAGGCATTTTTTGTCAATTTGGTCATCATGGTTTTTTGACCCATGCTTGTTAAATATGCATCTTGTGCCACCATAATTGGTGCATTGGTGATGGGGCCATGTGTATTGTCATGAGACCTTATGCATGTGAGCATATGCAATGCAATATGCGAATGTCACACTTGCAACACACAAAAATTTCTCATCCTATTTCTCATCATAATATCTTAGTAAAATCTCAGGGGTTGAATTTGGTATTAGAATCCATATTGTAACATTGGGAGCTATGGGTTGTGTTTGTGTGTTTGTCCCTTTTGATGATTATGTATTTTGGATAATTTTTTTGTTCTAATGCATACATCTTGCTTGTGAATGGAAAATTCCTTCAAATTACAACCAAATTTATTCAAGAGATCCTTTTTTAGGATCTCCCAAGATCCAAACTAATGAGTCACTTGTAGCGATGTGATTTTCCTACAAAATGTGTTGGTACATAGTAGATAGTTGGTTTTCTATAGAAGCTACTTTCAAGGTTTCCTCCTATTTAAGAGGAAGCACTAATAGTCAATTCCTGACCCTCTCAAGGGGTTGGAGAGGGTTTGTTCCAAGAGAGAGCATTTTGGGAGTCTACATTGGTTTAGGGTGGAGGAACATATTATGTAGGAAAGGTCTTATCATGAGTCTAAGAAGGCCATTTATAGGGGAAAATGGTAGGTCATATGAGGGACCTCTTGCATATTCATCCATTGACATTTGAGGGATCTATAAAGGGAGTTGAGACAAAGGCTTGATTGTTGGCCTTATATTGATTCTTTTTCATGTAGCCTTATGAGATTAACATGAAGGGTCACTTGGCTGCTATGCAATGTCATAGACACAACCTAGGTTGTATAATTAGGTATCTAAATTATCCTAGGTGATATCCAAAGCATAAGTATGGTATTTATAGGAGGCGAAGAGTGTTATTTGACTATCATAATTCAAATTATATTCTTATTGAATATATTTGGAAGTTTACCCCCTCAAAGTGGCTTAATATTCTCAATTATTATTAAGTATTTACAACATAAATATCTTAGTTGTTATTGGCCTTATTATCTATAATGATCTTTGATGTCCTTTGCTCTCTTATAAAACCCATTTAAGTTATTTCAAATCTTTTCCAATAACTTATCACCTGAAAATAGTTGAATTCCAAAGGTTTTCTAGATCTCACAAGGTATTTAACGTGTTAATAAAGTAAGCATGTAGGGACTATTTGAGGTTTTCTAAATCTCACAAAGTCATTTAACGTGTTAATGAAGCAAGCATGTAGGGACTATTTGATGTTCCACAATCTAACCTATTGAAGCAGAGTTGAGGATTGAAGAAATAACTAATATTAAAACTTGTGAATAAGTTTTCCAATGAACTGTGAGTACTTATAAGCCTCCTATCCTAAAAGTTAAAAGTGTGTATATGAAAAGTTCTCTTCACCCTAATCCACTTACGAATTTAATATCTAGATCTACATTTGAGGGAAGAGAATTCAATTGTAATGATATTAATCACTTTAAAGATTAATTAAACAATCCCTCTGTAATTTGAGGGAATAACCTAAATATAAAAGAGAAATAAGTGCATCAAAAGTAAATCTTGTAAAGACATTTCCAAAAAGCAAGAGGAGGGTCTCACTCGAAAAAGTAGCCCAATGCCTAGTTATGCTAGGACTAAATAAATAAGTTGTAACAATATTAACTACTTTAAAAATTGAGTAAACTATTTGTAATACAACTATTCTTTTATTTAAGGTAATGGTATAAATAAAACCAAGTAAAATTAGGGCATTAAAAGTGACTCTTGTGAATGTCCTTCCATAAAGCAAGAGGAGGGCCCCACTTGAGTATGTGGCCTAATGATGAGAGAATGATAGATCTTATAGAAGATACAATTTCAAGGTACGGAGAAAACTTGAGCAAATGATATAAATCACTTTCAACGATGAATAAACTATTCACAATATAATTCCTCTCTAATTTAAAATAACAATAAGTGAAAATAAATAAAATTAATCATAAGTAATCTTAATAAATGTCCTAAAATGTGTGAGAATAATTCCATTTAAACATACAATTACAAAATCAATAATAAGAAAGTGTAAATCTTATTATCTAAATATAAGAAAAACTTAAACAAATAATAACAACTTTATATAAACCATCCACAATACAATCTCTCCCTAATTTTTTTAAAAAAAAAAAAACAATGCATCTCAAATAAGCCTTATAAATACCTCCAATAAAAGAACAAAAGCCCACTTAAATAAAAAAATAATAACCATAATCAACATAAAAAGACAATCAATCTAAATTGTGAAGGAAACTTGACGAAGACAAAATTTTAACCATAACTTCAATATTAAACAAAGCATCATGATACAATCCTTCGTAGGTAAAATTAGAACGTCATCCCCTGACTCTTACAGTAAAGTTCTACTGGAGCATGTAGTCTAATAACTAACAATAGCTGGGTCCCACTTAAACATATCAGTTTCTGGGGGGCAAAACCATAAAAAAAAAATTCCTATATAGGTACAAGACTGATAAACATAAAAATGGCAAAAGTGACATCAACATTGAAAATTTGTGGCGGGCTGTGAAGTGAGTACATTCTTGCCTTTTTCATCTCTTCGTTTGTTTGGTTATTGTGGTATAGTCAAAGCCACATCCATCTACCACCTCTGCTGCATCATTCCACTTGCAAAACCAGGTACTTGTCTCTTTTCCTTTGCTTTCTTACTTCATTTCTGCAGTTTTTACTCTTCGAATGCTTCAATATTCAAAAAGGATTTCTTTTAACTGACATACACAGTTGTTTTCATGCTTTTGTTCATTAAAATTTTGTACCCATTTGGCTAATTTTTAATAAGCCTAGCAAGTGAGTTGTTGGTGACAGGCAGGATCTGACAGAGATCATCTGGAGTAGCTCCTAAGGCTATACAGATCTTACACAGACACAATGGTTACAGGCAAAGGTGCCAAAGGCTTGCTTACTGGGAAAGCCTCCGCCCTTCCTACTGATTCTGCTTCTGCTTCTGCCGTTAATAATGGTAATAAGTCTAATAGTAATGACAAGGCTGATAGGAAGAAGCCCATCTCCCGCTCATCTCGTGCAGGCCTCCAGGTTTCTACTTGCTCTCAGGGCTCATCGTGTTCTTTTTGGTTAACTTTTAACTATATTTAGCTTTTTGGTTAAGCATGCATGGGTTAATTATTCTTTCTTCAAGAACCTATCTTTTTCTTGTGTTTCTGGAAAACCGTATCTTATTTGTAAGCCTTTCTTGATTTATTGTGTATCCTTTGTGGGCTTGCCATAGTAAGCTTGTTCTTGTTTGAAAATGCCATCATATCATTATGTTTCCACGGTGGTTTGATTTTTGTCTTGGCAGTCCACAAAGTAAGCTGCTTCTTGATTGAAAATGCCATCATATCATTACATATTCACGGTGGTCTGATTTTGTCTTGGCAGTTGGTCCTGATACTCAGTAAAGGGTGCTGCTTTTCATGTGGGTAATAATGACCCCTCATAAACCAGGAAAAAAGTCCTTTGCTGGTCAAGGCGTTTCGTGATTAGCCTTGTCCTGTTTGCATGGCAACATAGTGCATTTTGCATGTATTTTAGATGTAAATGCTCTGCATATAAGAGGTTTTTTTCTTGTTTGTAACGTTTTCCATTTAGCCTTAGCTTTCTGCAATCTATACTTGAAAAAGTGTTGTAGCACATTATTTGTTTTAGACTATCCGATCTCTCATTTTCAGTTGAGTACAGAGCTTTTCTTGTTAAGCACGTTTCCTATGTAATTTAATTTTCTGCCACCCTGGTGAAGGTGACTGTTTTTTAAGCATCGAGACTATATGAAGTATTCTTCTATGTATTCCTACGTTTAATTCAAACCTCTGCTAGATGCAACGTTTCTATGGAAACCAGAGGCTCAATATGCTCCCGACTTGAAAATCTTCAAACTTGTCCTTAGTGTTAGGCGTCCTCATAAAAACGGAGGACGCTAGTGATGGGTTTAGTCAGTTTTGTTATGTGTTTGAACTTTTTAATTTAGTAGTGATATATTGTGGAAATTCTATTATTTACTTACTTTCTTTTAGCTATTCAAAATTTCAAAACCGTCTTCTTTATCCATGATGGTCTTTTGTGTCAATTTTTATGAGTCTATTCAGGTTTGAATTCTTTTGAAAGTCACCGTGGCTTTAGTATTTGTAGTTTTACTGTATGCCATCATGCATATCTTGTACCTTCTGCCCTGTTAATTTCTGCAGAAACATGCTTCATTTAAGAAAAGAACTTCTGGAAACCTGGGTGTTTCTTTTCCTGAGATTTTGAGGTGATTGATTTCTAGCTAGGAAGAAAATGAGTTCATAAACGGAGGCCGCTGGAGGTGCTTTTTGTGTACAGTTTTTTCTGGGTTGACCTTTGTTGTTTGCTACTGACGTAATCTGGGAGAGCCTGTGTCTTGTCAGAACATGTTGAGATCATTCTATTGTATGCCAGTATTCTACATTTTATGCGAAAAGCTTAAATAAATTGGCACGGTTGACTGGCAATGTATCCATCTTTTGAAGGAATTGTAGTAGGATGTTGTAGCTGTTAGACGTTATGAAGGTTAAGAGGCATCTTGTGCTTCAGGCCGAAGTTACTATTTTCTTGGATAACAAATGGATGAAGTATTACATGGTAATTAGAAAATGCACACGGAACTTTCGTTCATTTATCAAGAGCAAAATCGGACTGAACTGTTACAAGTTTCATGGCTTGCTTGTGTTTTTTAGAATTGATGCAGGAGCCTGTTTCTTAGATTATTGTCAAGACCATAGTTACCAGGAAACTTGCATCCTGACTCCTTGGTACTCATTTCCTGTACCGGAAACACGTCCTTGTCACGGAGACCTATTTGGAGATGTCTCCAGACTCCATATATTAGGAGATTTCAAATGAAATTTGTGTTTCCAGAGACTCGTTTCTTAGATTATTGTCAATATAATAGTTGTTAGGAGACTACTCGCATCCTGATCCTTGGTACTTGTCTCCTGTATTGGAAACATGTCCCTGTCTCAGAGACCTATATGGAGATGTCTCCAGATGTTAGGGGATTTCAGATAAAAGTTTTTTTGTGTTTTCTGTACATCTCTTATAAGCATTCCTTGAAAATGAGGAAACTTTCAGTTTTGGTTTCTCAAATATATAACATTAAATTTATTGGATTTTCTTAAAGGGCTGAAATGTAGTTGACAAAAAAAACTAGACAGATATACTAATCAACTTGTAATTTTCAAATTTCTTCGTGAAGGTTTACAAGATTTTTGTTGGTAGAAAAATTCTTTATTAAATTCCAAGAAGGTAAGAATGTGAAAGACATGCATTGAAGTTTTGTCAATTGATTGACAATATAGCAATCTCCAAGAGCTCTTCTACCAATGTTTTTAAAAATAATGAAATTCCCCTCCTAATTTCTTTGTCATCGATACAACATTTTATTTTTAATTTTTAAACATTTTAGCATTTATCATTTTTTAAAGATATGCATGTATATATACATATATACATATATATGACTGTCTCCAACCTTTTTTAAAAATAACATTCTGATATCCCTCTCCTGATAATTATGATCAAGATCAAATTTTTTTAAATGTAGTTTATTAGATACATGGATTGAATTGGGGCCTATTTCTGTTATATACTATATTATTTATGATAATCAGGCCTGTACTACTCTAGTATGAATGCCACTTGACCGGTCTTGTATTAAAATTTTCTTGCATCACACCTACCCTCTGTATATTGCCAACATATCCAGTAGGACAACTGCCACAAACTACATGCCGCATTTTCCAGCACTATTTGTTTGCAATCCAATGCCACACTCTCCAGTACTATCTGGTTGTAAACTAAGTGCAATTCTAGAGGGGCTATCGCTCAACATGCCTTATGGCACTAAGATGTCTTTGGAGAGAGTTAACCATGGTCTCCAAGAGGCGCAACCACTTGACCACATCGCCATGGACATTGTCAAGATCATTAATTTTAGTTTCAGAAAATATCCTTTTGTTTGGAAGATATAAACAACGGATTTTTTAAAGACAAAAGGTTTATACAGTCCATAAACTATTTATTTCAGAAGATCTTTTTTAAACAGATTTATTTATTTATATGCATATTCTAGTTTACACAGGAAAGAAGATAAAGATAAATATTAAAATTCTATCTTAACTTTATACTTTAAGAAAAGTAAATTTAGAAAAGGATGCAGACTCGTATTTAAGAAGGTTGATATTCAAACTTCTCTGTTACCTCTCCCAAAATCTTCGTTTGTCCATCTTTTTTGTATTTCTGGCTTATTTAACTGTGCATAATTACCCTGTACATTCCCTGGTATCAGTCTATCTATTTAGTTATATACAAAAGGTGGTTTGAGTGTGGTGGTTTAACTGCTGTTCCTACCTTGCAGAGACGATTAGTTAAGCTATTGTATGTTATAGCATCAGGATCAAAATCACCTGTGCTTCCCTAAGTGGAGCTGACTTGGGTAAAGCATTCATCATTGTGTTATAATAGTTGGAACAATTCCCATATCATTCATTTCAGCAGGAAGCAAATTAACTTTGGATTAGTGATCATAATAATTAAGACCATTCATTAGCAAATTGAATATTAAGCCCTAGTTTTTATCTGTAAAAGCACTACTACTAAGTGCAACAATCTTCAGTTTGCTGATGAATGGTCTTGCTTGTCGTGATGAATCTAAAAATGTTTTAGTAATTCAGGTTGAACTAAAGAAGCACAAAAGTTCGAGGAAAAAAAGTCATGTATTAATTGATCTCAAGAAGTTAAGCAGAGTAAATAAGTCGTCAATTTTATTAATTGGCTGGCATTGTTTATCCCCCATATTGACTATCTGGATTTGGTTACATACTAGTCTTTGCTACTAACTGCCATATTGCCATTGGTGAGTGGATACTATAAGATGATTTGAAGTATCATTCTCTCTGTCTGAGACATCTAATTCTAGGAATAGCCAAACTGTATTTTCATTAGGAAGCAAGCACTGGAAATTTGGATTACTGTTATACTTGCTATTATACAGAAGAAAAAACACTAAATCTTCTATATGCCATTTTAATTTAAAGTCTCATTGGCTTCCTTAAGAAAAACCAATTAACTAGCCAGTTTAGTGCCTGTCAAAGGTTTCTGTAGAGTTATGAATTTTCTATCTTCACAGACATGCACTAGCAATGGGACATATGTTTTCCATATGTACTTATTAGAAGGAATAACTTTTGTTCTGCTTCAAAAGTCAAGTATGCTAAGACTCACGACTCTTTAGAAATCACAACAGAAGGGAGCCTGCATCTCATGTAAATATTTTTATTGAATATGTACTATTCTAAGCTGCCTTCTACCCATTTAAAAGTTTCTGTAACCTGCATGGTCACCTTCTCCTTGCCAACGAAGCCAGCATCTCTCAAGCTAGTAGTGTTCTTCAGTATGCAGTAAATGTTTTTCTGAAGTCATGGAGACTTGCATACATACATCCTTGGATGCAATTGAAAAGATAGAATACATCTCAGCTTCTGTCATTCCCGTATCTTCTCTCCCAATACACAATCTTACAATTTTCAGCGAAGTAGTGCATTTGCTAAAGAGTATTCTCCATTAAATTTCCCTGCAAATTCAATATCGTTAAGACTTGAATTTTATTAAACCAGACAATTAAAGCACACTTTCCGGTTTGCGAAGGTATACTTTGTGATCATTAATACAGTTTCCTGTACCATAGGAAGACGACTGCACAAGAAGGAATTCAAGGTTCGATCCTTTAGGGTGATTGTTTTAGTATGCATATTAATGCTTCATAAGTTTGGATGTAGATATTGTCTTTCAAATGGAATAAATGCTTTTGTTGGAAGTTTTCAAAGTTTTAAGATATATAAGGCATCAATAGGATTCAGAATCTTGATTGAATTATTCGTTTGGGCTGCAGTTTCCAGTTGGGCGTATCCACCGCCTGTTGAAATCCAGAGTGTCTGCAAATTGGAGAGTGGGGGCAACAGCAGCAGTATATTCAGCAGCCATATTGGAGTATCTGACCGCTGAAGTTCTGGAATTGGCAGGAAATGCGAGTAAAGATCTCAAGGTGAAGCGTATCACTCCAAGGCATCTCCAACTTGCTATTCGAGGAGATGAAGAGCTTGACACTTTGATCAAGGGTACCATAGCAGGTGGAGGTGTCATTCCTCACATTCACAAGTCGCTTATTAACAAATCCACCAAGAAAGATTAGCTTTAAATTTATTTTACTTTAGGTAGTGATGAACTTCTCGTCTCAGGTTATAAACTATAAAGTGAATGTATTGCTCATGTAAATAACTAGAAATGGATCTGGTACATGTTCAATCAAGATTGTGGCATATTTATCCCTTGTTTTGTGATATGACTTACTATGGACTTTGCAGAAATGTCAGCTGACATGAAAGAAACAATCATATTTCTTGAAATCAGAGAGTCTGTTCAGGTAGTTTATATGAATGAAGTCAATTCAAAATTATCCTAACTGTTGCAATTCAAGTTTTACGTAGTGCAGTGCTCCAAACTCACTTGAAGTTTGATTATTCTCAATGTATTGACTAATATTCATACACACACTGTCGAAACAAAACAACAAACTTAAGATGATGCTGTTTTAATGACTAGTGATGAGAAAATAACTTCATAGGTCTGGAATAATTCTCGAATGTTGACTCATGGAAAGAAATGAAACTGCTTTTCTGAAACAAATGAAATATGCTTTTCTTTTGTCAGTTCGTTAATAATAAGAAGGTAAAATTACAATGAAAGTAGCCCTTGTAAATTCAATAAGACGAAGGAAGATGTTATAACGCAAGAATGCTACATCTACACACGAAGAGATGACTGCTATCTAGGTGTATTGCCTTTGCATGGAAGGTACACATTGAAGCGACAGAGAAAGTGAGATCAAGTATACCATGAGGTAGACTATTAAACAAATTGCCTTTTAGTGTGCTTTTGGGAATTAAAGCGTCACATTAGAGAAGCAAATCTCAGAAGCAGCCATGGTTGCTATTAATAGAGAAAAAAACAAATGAAATTGGCCAACAGCAAATTCTTAGGAAACAACTATAACTTCGAACTACCACAATATTTAGCATAGATAATAAACTGTTGTTACAATTCTGATCGCTTGTATCAAGTAATGCATAAAAATAGTGAAATCCCCAAGTTGTATCGGACTTCCTGTGTATGTTAAACAACCAAAAAATTGTTTCTGGCAGTAACTTATTTTTAATGGATCAATGAGGTCGGTCCCCTTTCAGTAAAAAGAGATCTAAATGAAAACCAGAAATACACAACCATATTTCCTTGGACTGGAATAAATATATTTTTGTGTCATAAAAGTTCAATATGAATCTAGGTTTCTAAAATCCTGGTTGTATAGTTTTTGTTGATTAGAAAAGCAACTATTACTGAATGTTACCCTTTCATGAGATGGCTTTTCACTTGAATAATTTAGCACAGATTGCAGTACAATAATCATTCCATTAAACCATATCTGGTTGAGGCATTCTCTCTTTGTAAAATTTGCTAATGTTTATGTGTCTGTACCATGGTTTCTGAAAATTCTCATATTGGCACACGCTAGAGGAAGCTGGCAAATGTTGCTGAGTGTGACTTTACCCTTTCTAAAAGCATCTGCAAAAAGTCTCTTAAGGCTTTTTTCATCAGGACACTTTTGAACATAGCAAATTGTAAGTTTTCTCAGTATTACTTCTTCGTAGCGTGTCATATGCACCTTTGCATCAGTTTTGAAAACGTGGTTGAGTACAAGGGATGGTAGAGTTGCTCTGGGGTTGCTCTATTCCGTAGTCTTTGGGAGTTTCAGTTCTCACCTCTTGCACTTGAGTTGTCTAAACACAAACCAAGTTTGCCAGTAAGGGCCTTCATTATCTTTTCCATCATCCCAGGCTTCCCCATGGGATTGAGAAATTTTTGCAACACCCCCCTCCAACTTTGAAACCTTGCCACTGAATCTTGTTTTTGGAGAAATTTTCCTCTTTAGTCAAAAATCTTCTTCTCTTCCTTTATAGTTCCAACTCCTAGAGAAAATCTCTTGCTGCAATGGTGTAAGGCGTCTTCACCTCTGGCCTTTGTCAACCTGGTAAATAATACCAGTTGCCTATAACCTCACAGTCCACATTCCAAGTAACCCAAATAGCTCTGTTACCAATATAATTTGTCATGAGCTGGGATATACCAATTCATAATTAATTAATTTGAACCTTAACTAGTGTATAAGGAATATTGTGTGGAATTATGCCCAATTCAATATTATGCCTATGCACATTTGTTCTTAAGAGTGCAAGTATTACACTATATTACATGAAATTCAAAGCAGGTGAATATAAGCATGAAAAAGAAAGCAATATCACCGCATACCAAAGAATGAATACACAAATTTACTCTGGAGAAAGACAAGTGTTGATTGTTGTGCCCCGTACCTCGGATCCACTACCAACAAGATATGCAAGTTTAAAAAACTTTCAAGGAAATTGCGTACAACCAGTCCTACGTCTCTTGCTCTGCGTCTCCAATGCTTTGCTCTTTGAAGTCTTCGTCTTTGTCCCTACATTGAAATTGAACTCACATATGATTTAACCAAAGCACGTTCCAAATTTGATATTATGTCCTCCAATCAACCGAGTATCGTGAAGGTAAACTTCCCCAATGTATCCATGTTACAACCTGGATTGGTCATATCTTCATTTCTTCTTACCAGAACAAGTTCAAGTTGACACGAACATGTTAGATCAAGTTCAATTCAAGACAAATTCGGATCAGAGTGAACATGTCATTAAAAGTTCAGGTCAGCACAAAACTCATACCTATATTTGGTTCTGTTAATTTGACTCCTTAGAGAGCTTCAACCAACCTCCTTGACCGTTCCTGTATGGTTTGCAGAGCTCTATATGATGTTCTAAAGGTCATAAGTCCTGAGAGAATTAAATTAAATGGTTTTTTTGTTCCACTGAAGGTCATACTAACCTCTGCGATAATGTGCGTTGAATGGCGGTGAATTATATTAGTACTTATCCAATCTGAATGAAAACCCAGGTTTTGAGTCCATTTTCTATCTGTTTGGATTTAATAAATTGGTACTATCAATAAATTTAGAAACAAATGTATATGGAGGTTTTGATACATAAAAGCTCCATCCATGATTGATTTCTCTGTCTGTTCTCCATTTCCCCTCTTTCTCCCATCCGTTTCTCATTTGATTCCTCTAATTTTTCTTTTTCCACGCATTGTACCCTACAAAATATTTACGCATCTTACCCGTCGTGTCTGTTAATAGAATTATCTCTGTACAGTTTTTCAGTGTGATTTACTAAATTGGGTATCAGGTATGTTTGGATTCCTCATCGTCGAGAATTCAGATATGCTCTTCACTCCCTTTATGTTGGCATCTTGGATTGGAATATGTTTGCTATTGAATGATATTGTGGTTAGTTACTATACACGCTATTAGTGAAGTTTTGGAATGATCATCTCAGCAAATTTCTGCATGAAGATTACTTCCTAGGGAAATTTCACCCAAATGTTTTTCAGGTGAGTTTTTGAATTATTATCCGGGTTAGATCTGTAGAAGATACTAGAAATAAAAACTATCGTACGAATAATTTCGGGTTTCTAATCCCTTTTTAGTGGGTTCTGATAAGCTTAACCAACATTGTAATCTTTGATTTACCAATGGTTGCCCTTTGAAGATCACCTTCTACATATTGACATTGCAAACATTGTTTTACTTGTGATAGTCTCAAATCCTGTAAAACATCTTATTTGGACATGCCCAAGAGTTAGAAACTTTTTCTTTCTTTCTACATAGATATTTAATCTTCGAGTTGCTCTTTTAGGAGATTTTACTTTTTGGTTCTAAGTTGACATTTTGAAATCTCATCATGCACATGTGCTTTACCATGAATATATCAGCGAGTATTTTTTAGTTTGATATGTATAATTTTTCTTCATCATGTCGGACCATTTCTCTTTTTTCTTGTTATCTCATTCTAATGATGGATCATGTAGTGTGATTCAAAACATTGATGGAGAAAAAAATATTCACAGTCAAGTCTAGAACTACTCAAGCTAATAATATGGACTATGGAAATTCCATGTTTTTAACATGAATATATTGACTAGCTTTATACTCTTATAGAGAAAGTTAATGTTGTTTATGTTGCGTTTCTATAAATCCAATAATGGGATAAGAAGTTGGCCTTTGAGTTTCAAAATTTATAGGAATTTCTCAACCACTAGGACATTGCGCTGTGTGTTATAGGTCATGTCCCTTGATCATTTGTTGCATCTTATTCCTCCCATTGTTGTGTGCATGCATAGGTGTATGGCCTCACTTGGGCTATCTCTCAACCCAACTTATCAAGGGAGGGATTGTGCCCTCAAGACACTAAGTTTATTACCATTGCATAACCTTATCAATGAGATGTGCCACTTAGTACAAAGCTCAAGCCAAGTGAGCTAGCGATTTAAGGTGGATGGGATGTGACTATGACAGTTGTTTTGTTAATCAAGATGTATGTAAATCTATGAATTTATCCTCTAAAGACCCATTAACATAGGGTTTCCATGTCGACTATATTGATCCTTTTCTACCACCACTAAGTGTTATTAGTTCATTTGCATAAATTCAACCGTACTTTAAAATTTTGATTAATATCTATATTATTGGTTGCTAATTTTATGGGGCTTTAAACTTTTAGGTATTAATATGTGGACAAATTTGAGATGTCCACGCATGGGACCTAGATTTTCATCCTAAAGGAATCTCCAAGTATAAATTCCCAATGTGGGTTGAGTTCTCATTCCTCAACTTAGCATTCCATCCATTTCTGCAAGACATAGCCTCTCAACTAGGCAAGGTCTTGTGGTGTAAATAAAACATAGATAAATGAGCCAGCCTATGGGTTCAACCTTGGATTTGTGTTGAAATGGATTTAATCCACCCTCAACCAAACAACATCAAATTGCTTGACCCAACCTTTGAATTTGACCATAAAATTTATTACCTCAACAAGCCAAATGCATGTTTTTATTTTCATTGGGAAGACCATCTAATTTGTGACTACCATATTCATAAGCCATGCCCCTCAACTATAAATACCTATCTCGGCTCTTCCACTCTCATTGAAGATAACTCAAACCCACTTGAAATTCTCCAATTTATCCCACCAAAAACCTCAACCCTCCATCCTCTTGCAATCCACCTCCACACCTTCCATTTCTTTCTCTTCTCACCACCTA